>JAUMHA010413199.1:838-22443 GCA_032359765.1 Saxidomus gigantea
GGGAAATTTATCTATTCTATAATAGGAATTTCCTTATTTTGTTACTAAGTTTAGCTCTCTTACATTTTAGGAATTTATGTCATGTGAATCATTCCTAAAATCATTATTTCATTTCTCTGACTTTATAAAATATTGCTGTTCAAACTTTTTATATTGTGAAGCAGACGACACAGTTTATTTATTTAAAAGAATGTAAGATTGTAAAAACATAGCATACGGCTTTAACCTTGATCTTCCACAGAGTTGGTTTTAAGCTTTTGTTGGAGTAACAAGAAAAAGATCTACGCTTTCCATAAATTATTTATGTTCAGTCGTGACTGAATAACTATAAAACTGTCATTACTATGGCGTGAGCAACGATGCAATATTCTATATCAAATATGTTTACACACATATACTCACATACATAACAGTTCATTTAAAATTGACAAGTTGACAAGTTGAAGCGTTTACATCATAATTGTATTGTGTAAGAGCAGACAGCAGACGAAATATCTTTCAACGCTACAGTGAGTTCACAGCTATACAGGTGCACCAGACCTTAAACCAAACTAATTGTTATATAGTTTATCAAAATGATTCCTCAAATTTCAAGGCCAAGTTTGTTTACAAGTTGAAATCATGACGTCTGAGCGTAAATGCATAACATATTATACTATAGGAGAGATTTACAGGTAGAGGGATATTCTAAAAATAGATTCACTGATAAGCACTGACCACAGCAACCGTTACTAGTCGTACAATATCCCTTGTACTACCTTATCACTGATAGTTAAAATAGTTTACATGATGAAAACGGATGTTTGTAATAAAGCAAATAAAAAAAATATTCACTACAAAACATTGTTGTTAGGCTGTTTGTAATAGTGATTTAATTAAAAATGTACATTGACAAAGAATATATATGAAAGGAGTATTTCATATCCTTTGAAGTCTTTCCTACACCAAAACACCAAAGAAACACATACAGACCCCATTCCTGCCATGTATACCTCAACACATGTAAATATTATTTGAGATACTATAAAACATAATTTGAACATATTGTTTGCTTTTGTCTTTGCCATCTGTGTATCATTTTGAAATATGAACTATTAACAATTTAAAGAAAATAGGCTCTAATTAACAGGATAAGAATAAATGTTTAAAATTAAAGTAATGAGAGTTGAACCAGTGTCAAAAAGGACATTATTTGGCGCCCTCATGGCGCAGTGGTAGGGCATCCGCCTTAGGATCGGTATATCTCCTGTTCGATCCCCACCAGTGAATTGTACACCCAACCATAAAGTAGTAACATTTATTTTCACAAAGTTTTGTGTACATTGTACATGTATATGATTTATGTTTTCATAACAATAAAATAAAAGCATCAGTAAATCTATGCTTGTAGATTTTGTGTAAAGACATAATTTTTGTTAACTTTATCATGTTTATAGAGACATACTTTCGGTTTCCATATATATGGGATTAAATGTGCAGACTGACCAATACAGTAATGCAAAAACATGAACAAACTAACAAAAATTCACCTTGTGAAATTTCTTTCCCGATTGAGCCAATAATCCAAAATCATCGCAAAATATTTTGACACATGCAGTCACCTGGCGGATAATGATTTATTATCTGCCCTTCTTTTTAGGCAGTGGCTAGAGTTACGGTACCGTAACTCTAGCCTCCGAGTCTACAGTTACAGAAGTTTCGTATCTCTAGCAAATCCCTACAAGGAAAGGCTGGAGTTACGGAAGTAAATAAAATCATCCATGTTGCTTTAATGTATGCCTTATAATAATATACAAGTTATAGCATTCCAAAAGTTCCTTCTAGGGCACATCTTTCTATATATATTATTGAAGTACAAACTGCGACAGTCTAAGCCAATTCAGGCATTAGTATCTACAATATTTAATACTCCACGCACCTGTTACTACGTCACGCTAAATCTGCTTTTATATGGTCACATTGTAAGTTCGCGCCAATACTTCCAGCAACAATATTTCTACGCTGTTATACTATGCGGTAGAATCATTTGGTTTAAGATTACAGGAAATCCGAATGCCAATGATCATAATTATGTATTCTTAGCTAGACATAAACCATTTTCATTAAAAAGAAACAACTTCATTCACACTTGCTCGATACGGGTAAACACTGTATTCGACATTGTTCTCGCACTTGCCAAATTACCGAAGTTTTAACGTACCTAAAAATATCGCTGGACCCCATCAGGCTAATTAAATTAGTAAATGTATCCGAAGGACCAAAAAAGGCAAATCAAGTATCATGCTTACCCAAGAACGCTCAATACTAATTGCAAGGAAGGACAAATTATAATATTAAAATTTTGGCCGAAGGAGCTTCAAGCTTGAATTTGTAGTGACAAAAACATAGATATTAAACTTCGATAAATTCAAATAATAAATGTATCTGGCGAATTATTTAAACTATACATTTACTACGTCTTCAACTAAGGAAATCACTATTCGATAATCGTGTGCTTCTTGTGTGAATAATGAATGGGATATTCTTACGTTCTTGTATCTGTTCCTCTTTTAATAAAATAATGAATCTGTAAAAAATCAACGTTACTTGAAAAGAAGTCCAAAAAGTTACGCCTCTTTGCTAAACATCAAAGTCTCTCTTGTAACATGAAGTGTTTTTATTAAGAAATCCGATTGAATGATTTTTGATTACATCTAAGAATGAAGGTTCATGTTAAAAACAACATTTGATCTGTGATGTAACTATGATGACGTAAAGTAGAGTTCTGACTATTTCTTATCAGAATTTATGGGATTATTTGATAGTCAGACATCTATTTTATCAGGCAAAAGTTGCCACATAGGTTTCTGTTCTTCAAAATTCACATAGGGTTACGTACACAGGCAACTTCAAACGTACGTCATAACATAGTCTTTAAAATATGTCTACTGATTTGATAGATAGATAGATCTTGGTAAAAGTGTACATTTGAAAACATGCCAATAACATGGTGCATGATATAACAACAATGACATGAGGGTTAAAACATTACTATTCATAGACCATAAAACGCACACCAATACCAAGGATAACACAAAAAAGAGAAAAACTGTGGAAAAAGGGTATTACAATAACATAATATTAATTAATTTGAAATGTGATAAAAATTTCAACTGATTTGTTGTATATAACAATATACTATATCATATAGAAATATGATTTCCAGATTTCAGTTCGGTCAAAAGAAAAAGACAAAGCATACACAAAACACAAAACAAACACATGTAAGTTATTGGTTGAGTTACAACCACACACAATCACACTGTACACACATACTTAACATTATTTCGCACGTTTTGAGAGGTCAAAGAGTTTACGATGCCACTTAATTTGTATCATTGTGTTACATGTACGACATGTGTGTCTGGTGAACAATGTTTTGACTGACACAACTGACTGAAACGGGCAGTTTCATTGAAGCTGCTTTCCAATCGTTTTCCACAATGTCAAAAGAAAAAAAAACCACACACACAGGCTAAAACATTTTCACATGTTTTTTTTTTACAAGTTGTATACAATTTTTTGTTTGCGTTCCTTGATCATATTTCAGCAGACATGTCACAAATAATTTAAAAGAACTGGCAATGGAGATAAATTCAAGAGTCACTATCTTGATTATACTGTAGACCAAACGGGGTAAATCATAACGGTAATAATTTGCTGATGATTTGTTTCTTATAACACTTAAAATCCTATAAACCAGGCACTAGCTGGAAATAAAACATAACTTCACATCTTGTTATAGTGGAAGGACGTAAACGACAGTTCATAGAAATGTTTTTGGATCCATAAATTGATAGCATGGTATCATGTTACAGTAATCCCATAAATTCTTATAAGCAATAGTCAGAACTCTACTATACTAACAAGCAAATTCAGTGAATTTATGTCCCCCGCCAAATAGAACAAATGAATGAAAAAGAACAACTGGGAGTTTTCTTCTATATTCTATATGGAATTAAAAAAAAACACTTTCTATAAAACAATTTACAGATATAATATGTGATACACATAATCATCTAATGGGTGTTTATTGTAATTCACAAAATCGGTACAATCCATTCGAAAATGGGGTCCCAAGTGGAATGGGGCTTTCCCCTAAATAATCTATACAGAAGCTTGAAAACATTTCTACTTCAGTAGTCAGAATTGTATTTGAATTGGTTGCATTAGTAACCATATGGTCCCTAACCAAAATTTCTTTAAGAAAAGCTATTCTTTAAAAAAGGTGTAGCTATTATAAATTACGTATTAATATTTTTTTAATAAAATTATTTTTATTTGATACTAATCATATTTTAAAAAATAAAGATGATCCTTATCTTCCATGTATAATCTTAATATAACCTCAAAATAATGTTTTCAGAATGTAATTCAATGTGTTCAAATTAATATTTTTACCATAAAACGAAACTGCCTTCTAAAGGATATTCATCCCTACGCAGGATATTCATACCACTAACCCCACCCAGCTTCAAGAAGTTGGTCTATTTTACAACTACACGCTGTTGTCCTTACATTATCGAGTATATAAAGAAACTTCTAAAAGTCTGTTTATTTCAATATACTCGCTACAACTTAATTTAACTTTGCACGAGTGATATAATAACCCCATACCTAAATCGCTAAACAACATTTTATCTCTTCAGGAATTTGGCCTTATACGGCGGGGGATCCCAATTCAATGAATTCGCTTGGGTTTTTTATCGTGATTCTACACCGTGATGTGTTCTTGAGATAGCAATTATTACATGTGCATTTTAATGAACAGACTTAAAAACATCAAAATTGAAATATCGATAGTTATCTGCCAAGACTAACTAAAATGTTAATTACACATCAATTTAATCAAAGCGCTGTGAGCGCTGAAGGCCTGGGGGCTATAGATTAACGCCCCTAAAAACAACTTTTGACCATCGGGATTTACGCTGAACCTTACCTAAAGCGCGGGTCGAAATGTGCATAGGGCGAAATTTAGTATATGACACAGAATGATTCACAAATATATTGGTGGCAGGGAAGTTTGTTTTATCATAAAACGTACGTTAAATGAAAAGTAATCACATGGTCAACACTATCAATTGTTTGAGAGAACAATAAAAATAATTCAATCTGCGCTTTGTTCAACTTCAAGCGATATCTGATAATGTGGGTCAAACATTATTGTGTACTAGGTGTCTTTCAGTCCCCAGGCCAAAAAGGGGCATTTCAAAAATATGTACACCAGTTTTGCAGCCCTTGCAATCGTTTTTAATGTTGTTCTATTTACAAACAAATAACTTGAAGGAACAAGGGATAGGCTATATAAGGTATATATCGGAAGATAAAATGAATACGGGTACCTTTATTTCTATACTTGAAACGAGGAGTGTGTATAACTAATAACAAGAACTTGATGTTATGATTCCTGTCAAATTTTATCATAAAGCAGTAAAAGGTTTAGAAGATGAAGCGAGGCCAAGGCTTTCTATCAAAAGGTACCTGTGACCTTGACCTTTGACATATAGTGACCCCAAATCAATTTATGCACAATCAGACGTCATAAACTGATGCATTCTTGCAAGATTTTTTAATTTATCAAAAGCGAGGTTAATACGGCCGATAAACGTGTTTCTACTGTTATAAACTGATTATTCGGTCGATAACGAATGAATATTTATGTGAACGTGTTCATTGACAATATTCTACAGAATACACATACACTGAAGGGTTCAAATTTGAATGAAGTCACAGGCTCAAACTTTGCAAAGCGCACACACGGAAATATATTGAAGTACTATAAGATAGCGGTTCTTACTGTTTTCTAGTTATAAAACCCAACTCCGTTCAGAGTTATTTTTCGAGCACCCCTTGCATAACAAATGTCAGCGCAAATATACCCAAACATTTGAATCGTATCTCTCTGAGCAGTTATCTATGTAAACGCTTAGTTGAACTACTAAATGTAAAAGCAATACTTTATTATATACTATGTTTTTCATTGTTTATTCGAACTAAATGATGATATGTCCTTCAGCTTAAATGGTTTTAAAACAGTTCCTTCATGTTTTTAACGTCTTTTGATTATTAGAAAATTACGAAATAGATACTGCTCAACATTTTGATTTAAATCTTTGAAATATGATTATTACTTTACATAAACGTATGCTTAAAAATCTGATCTTATTTTTCCAATAAGACTCACCTTTTCACGTATCGTTATCCTATTAATCTAATTAGCTAACCACTCATTTTTCTACTCTTACAAAGGCAATTGTTTTTCAACAGTATATACCAATCCGAGGGCAGTGGCCAATTTATAAGACATAGATGACCAACAAAGGTAACGCGCCAACTGCAATCATATTTTTGCAACCTTAGCAATGATACCTTCAGCACTATTTGAAAATGTGGGCTTCTACGAATGTGTATATTGTATAGGTAAGTATGACTTGCTCGACTATTTGCAGACATTATGTTGAACTCACCGTAATCTGAGCACTTTTATCTATTTTAGTCGGTCTTTGAGAAGCCGTCATTCTACAGCAATTTATTATATCTTTAAGTTTGCGTCGCATGCATTGTTGAAATAACTGCTATGAAAATGATACATTTTATTATGCCACATTTTATTATGCCAGTCATTGTACCAGCATGGAAAGTGACAACAGTGCGTTGTTGTTATTCAACTATGTGTGTACATGTATTTGCTAGTGCGCTAAGTGTTTTAACAGTCTGATCTTAAATATGAGCATGCCAGTTAAGTAAAATGTCATACTTTCACTGCGAATATCCGTCAATAAAATATCGAACTACGCATTCTACTTACTTTTGTGTAATACCTAGTGAGCATCTATATCAACTATATATGTGTCGCCATCTTAAATAAAATCCAAACAAAAATGCCCTTGTTTCGTCTAGAATTCTCTCGAAGTATTTCATTGCTTTAAAAATATGAGGAAACGATAAAGTTCTGAAATCATGCTTTATGCTTTACATTTTCTATGTGAGAACAGATAATAACGTTTAACACACATCAAGCACATATAATTATTCCGTTCGCATGCACTTATCCAGTATATATACAGATACGTGTGTACAATAGTGAAATCATCAAATTTGAATATTGCCATATATGGTTATTTTGTTTTCGTATCAGCTATATCATGTGTCGTTTTAGATAACACGAAGACGCTATTGATTTAAAAGTTGACATTCGGTGTTAAGCAAATTTATCATCGAAATAGGAAACATTTTATTGCATATTTTGTTTTTGCTTATTTACGAAACAAGTCCTTCCATCTCAACGTCATATTTATCATTTTGGATGCATCACCTATGATCTAACAGAAACTTATAAGGAAAATATGATTTATTTTCACTGGAAAGTAGGACTCCTCGTGTGATCTGATTTATAACACCGGTACTTTGGATACAGAAAAAAACATGGTAACAACTGGACCTTCAAAGGAAACAAATGATGACGTAGTGACCTTTTGTAATTGCAGAAGTATTACATGTATATATTGTATTTTTCAACAAAATGTTTAGCTATGAAAACATGTCAAACCCCAAGGGCACATATTTGCCACATGCTGTCTTATATAATTTGTAATAGATAATTTCTGATCTTTAAGAAATCGCAAAATTGGTTTCCCCTTCTTCTAGACAACCATCATCTCCGTCATCTCGGTACAGCATTAACGGAAGCAGTCGTCACGAGGTCCTCCTGTTTGCCACCCGATTATAGTACTTTGCTGACTCTTCACAATCGTCTAGATTCTTTAAACATTTGTCAAATATGTTTAAGTCTTCAAGAAACGTTTATGATAAAATAAATGTTTCTCAATAGAAGAAATAATTTCTGAATGAATTTTTCTCAACAGATAAAGTATTCCAATTTATCTTTTGTTTTCCAGTGAATTATAGAGTTTTCTCAGTGAAATAAAAGTGATAATCCACAGTTTTGAAACTGGATAACCATTTTGTTCACTGGTTTTGCAATCTTTAACCCGGATTTACGTCAAAAAGTATACCAAGCGTAATTAATGCTGGAAACCATGCGACGATGACGTCGTAAAAATGACGTTAGTTGTGCTATATTTTCTGATGACGTTTCCTGTGATGTTCGGTATTTTATAGAAACAAACTCGACAAAAGTAGAGATTTAACCATAAAATAAACAGAAAAATTGATGGCATCAATGTAATATCACGTTAATTTCTATATATTATATTATATATGTAAAAAAGCTCCAATCTACCAGGATTTATATTTTAGTAGACAATTTTTGTCATAGCAAAGTAAGATTTCTTAGGCATATATGCAGTGAAGTCAAGTTCCTTTGTGTATTTAAAAATTACTAATACATTGTGTTATGGGTCAACTTCTTACATGTATATATAGACTAAAGTACTTTTATAGTGTCCATCATTAATTATCAAATTTGTGTTATAATGTTCAACCTGCACTACTCGTTTATCACGTGTCCGCTTCTTGCATAATGCTTACCCTTTATCCGCTTACAAGTTAGAATAAATTTCAAAAGTTAAACCTTTAAGGGTAAAAACTGTCAAAGTATAATAATAATAATAATAATAATAATAATATTCTTTATTTAACGAAGGTGACTAGATCAGCCAACAGGCTTATCTTACTCGAGGCCTTCAAACATATATATATTCAAACATGCAAAATCAAAGACATGTTAAACAACAGCACAATATATATCATAAAGAAACATGAGCAACTTTATACGAAATAAATTTTTTCGTCTGTTTAAGCAGTCGTGAAATACTGCTAGGTAGTGTTCATTAGTATCTATTGGACGTACTTGTATAAAGTGTTGCCATTAAAGTGTTGTAGGCACAAAGTATCAAATATTGCCATGTAATTTATTGAAGGCACTTGTATAAACTGTTGCCATGAGAACTATTGGAGGTACTAGTGAAAAGCGTTGCCATAATAGTATTGGAAGTACTGGTGTAAAGTGTTGCCACTAGTATAACGTAATGCCATAAGAACTATTGGAAGTACTAGTATAACGTGTTGCGATGTAAACTATTGGAGGTATATGTACTAGTGTAAAGTGTTGCCATGAGAACATTTGTAGACACTAGTATAAAGTGTTGCCATGTGAGCTATTGCAGGTACTAGTGTAAAGTGTTTCCATGAGAACTATCGGAAACACTAGTTCAGTGTGTTGCCTTGAGAACTATAAGCGTCACTAGTATAACGTGTTGCCATGAGAACTATTGGATACATAAATATAGAAACTTTAATTTGAATATTGGATAAACAAGCGTTCGTAAGTGCCCAACTGATGTCTTTCGGTGATCGAAGTCTACACGTGTATTTGCATATCGCAGTGAGACGTAGAAGGCAAACAACTCTAAACTGCCAGACTATAAAATCGGTTTGCCTTCGAAGTGGAAGTAGTTAGACTAAAGCAAGCAAAAATAAGATTGCTATATTTTGAAATATTATTTATGAAACAGGTACGGGTTGACCCGGAAGCTAATTACCAGTGTCAACGCTGATTCTGATGAGCGTCTCCGATTTACTTACCACTGAACGACAGTATCAGCCTTGTCAGAGAATGTATTTAGATTTTCTTAATGATTAAAGTATTTTGAAACCAAAACACAAAGATTCTCATACCGAGAGTTTAATGCATCGGCGAGTTTAATTGAACAAAAGGAAAACTGAATTGAATATTGGCGAAATGTTTGTTTTCTATTGACTACATGCTGGGCATGTGTACCATCAATTGGGCATGCATAGTAATATATTTTCAGTTTGCTTGCGAGAGAAACCGTGCAACACGTCTTCCGATCATGTCTCACAGATGTGTAACACGGGCTTATACACAGGCTCCACTGTGACTCATTGTACAGAATTGCTTATGAGGGCGCCTTCATTATTGAACTGTGCCTGACCTGTGACAGGTAACACGAGACTCACAGGGATGCATTTATTATTGTATTTCTTAGTTTATACTAACTCATTTTAGCTTGATTGTGAAGAAAGCTTGTAGCTTATCGAGTCACTCTCGAGTCCGCTTCCTGGAAAAACCAGTACTGCTGTCATATGATGAAATACGGTCTTGACCCCAGTGTCATAAAGAATAACCATTAAATTCAAATTAGAGATATCAGACAAAAACTTTACGTCATCTTCTATGGCTTCTAAATCCAATCTGGAAGCCGTTATGAGAGCTAAAAGCGCTAAACCAAAGTCCTACGAACACAAGTCCCAAACAGACCGCATTGCGGCGTCGCTAGAGAGATGTGCAAAATCTTTATCATCTGACCTATGTTGTAAGTTAAACTTTGAAGATCTTAGTAAATCTTTTGTCTCAAGACTTAAGAAGCGCATTTTCAAATTTAAATGTACCGATTAGTATGTTCACGTACAGACGACAGAGAATGTGTGATAATTGCGACAGCCGATTTGAGGGGATGCTGCGGAAACGTGCTAAGACGTACATCATTACATTTGTCTCCATAGTAGTGAGAAGCGATAACAATATTCCTTTTTTAGTTGGATATAGTTTATTCATGTGCAAAATTCATTAGAACTGACTGTAAAGTCGCACAAAATGTCGTGAAGATCAGGATACTACAGTGTAAGATTTGAATAACTGGCCAGATGGTGTATTTTGTAAGGCTTAATACTGCGGATTACAAAACGCGCCGTGATAGCTACAGCAGAGACAGTCATAACGACCAGCACGAAACTGATTTACATGTACTTTTGAACTCTGGAACTTCGTATTTCCTCATGGAATGCAACAAGAGTTATGACTGATCTTCCGTATCTATTGCGCGAACTTAATGATAAGAACATGTCGGGTTGTAGCATCCCTGAACATTGGCTGCTGCCTCATAATACAAATATTATAGATTCCATTGATTTAAATTATAAAACTTACACAGTAACGAGCAACAATCTTTAAGTTAGTGTTTTCAACAAACGGTCTATTGGCAAAGAAGGCGGCGTTTCTTTGCTGTGGCATAAAGACAAATTCGTTAAGAAATTAGACATTGCCAGTGACAGACTGCGATAAGACTGTGTTAACCTCACATTTCTCTTCTGAATTTACAAGTGTACTTCTCATCAGTAAGGCAAAGCATTGAATGTTTTAAGGATACAGTATACATAATAGCTGACTTTTGCGCGACCCATGGCCAATATAGCAACTTACTTGTAATGTGAGACTTTAATGCAAAGTTCACTGACAATTTAAGACATCTTGATGCTCATGTCGTAAATGTTGCGTTAACTTTCAACTTTATACCAATTAAGCAGTGGTCTAAAATATACCTTCTTTCCGTAAAGTGACACAACTCCATCACGTATTGACCACACACATTCTTATCGATGCAACTGTAATTGCCGCTGTTCAAAGTTTTGCAGTAGTTGATCACGCTCAACTAAATGTATCAATGTATCTGTCTGTGTTAAGGTGCATTGAACTAAAAGACACCCCATCTCATAATATCAAATCTCAAGTGTTTGTGGAAAAGAATTAGACATGGGAAATACCATAATTATGCAGTTTTAGAGTATTTAGCTGTTTTGTCTGAAAATTTAAAGAACACCAATATGGACTATAAAAGCATTGACGCCGCATATAATTCAATTATACATGCAATGTCGTCTGCAGCAGATCAAACCTTGTCTGTCCAGAATTTAGGAAAATGCTCAAACTGTACTCGTCGGACACTCTCTGAGAACTCCATAAAATGAATAATGAATTATACAAGTGCGATAAACGCGACCCCAGAGAACTCGATCACAAAGACTTTCGGCAAGTCTTAAATTCCAAAAAGGAGGATGGTGCGGTGATCGTGTAGTTAACTCTCTGACTACCAATCCGGAAGCTCCGGTTCGAATCCCGGCAAGGGCCCTTGAAAAACTAGAAACGCTTTTCAGTGTTTCCCATCCATCTAGAGATGAACTGGTTAAAAACCCAGAGAGTGTCTCACGTGTACCGGTGCTATTCATCGGGAATGTAAAAGAACTAAGGGGTATATTCGTAAAAGAGCTAGGGTCTGGTACCCGGATTCCTTTGTTTTGCATCTGCCTCTTCAACCTGCGCCTGTCAGAAGTCTTGACAAGTTTACCCAGGGAGAAGTCCCAGGGTCGGCCGGGACTTATAAACAATAAACAAAAAATTCCAAAAAGTCCAGAACTAGTAAAAAGAAGGGCTGCGAATTTGAATTTAACGGTGAGAAGGAAACCACCTTGGATGTTATTCTGTCAGACTGGAAAAATATTTCACTACATTGTATTCGTTTTCCGTCGACACAGGCCTTGATATTGATTTCAAATCAGAAGTAAAAAACTCAGTAAATACAATTATTAGCATAAAACCTGCAAATCTGAACAAAGAAAGAAAACACTTGTCTCCGCGATATGTACTGATGAACTTGCGAAAATTCTTATTCATCTTCCAAATAACAAAAGTGGGTCAACGACAGTATAACAAAAGAATAGGTGAAATTAAGAGTGCTAGTTGAGTCCTTGTTATTACTCGGACAAATTAACCTGATTCTCCTGACCTCTATTACATGTAGCATAATTTCACGGTCGATGTACTGGCTATATTTATCTTCGGCTTTTATTTTACGAATATGCACGAGAAAACTTATAAAAAATAATTGATAAATATCGTTCAGACCGAAGTATAATAGCAATCATGCGATATCTCAGTTGGTAACGAGGTTTTTGTTTTTCTTCAATATTACTAATCTGTACCTCATTTGTTCGAGTTCTACCAACGAAAGTACAAAGTCTTTTTTATTCAGGTTGATTTAATGTTTTTAACTTCATTTTTTGGCATATACTATTATTTTATCTTACTCATATTTTTACATTTTATTTTTTTCTAAAAAGAAGCACAAGCATCGTGATGCTGTTGCATTCCGTATTCGACTGTTTTCCGTTTACATACCATATACAATCAATTAAAATACAAATTAAAAAATATGAATCGCAAAAAAGTTATTCGAACCCTCGTATTTCTATGATTTTAGTCACTAAATCTGCACTTTGCACGCTAACCACTTTTCTACGGATAACAATACCTCTCTAGTCGTTAATTTACAGTACACAAACACTTTTTAACCGGCGAGAATTTCCGTATTTAGTACGAAAAGAACCGTTAACACATGAAATGCTCACGGAAATTGATTTATTCAGCGCAATCACTGAAGAATATATTCATGCACAAAGGTCAGGATCAGGTTAATTTTTCTGGACAATACGACTTTTTAACCAAATAATAGATCAAGAATATACTCCCACTAACTCTAAGGTTTAACAGTTACGCCACATAAAGGAAAAGGAAAGTCTCCAAAGGATCCTAATAATAACAGAGCTATATCGCTTTTCCCTAATGTTTCAAAAGTGTTCGGAAAGGTCATTTAAGGTTCATGTAAAGTGTTTGAAATGGTCCCCAACATGAAATTTGTCCTTAAAATAAGCCTACTTTGCTAGCAAGATAGCCATATATTTCATGCACCAAAATGTTCGAAAAGGCAGTGGAAGCTTTCTGTAGTGACTGTTTGGTTGGGAAATGTTGTTTGTGCTTCATACATCACATACTTCGAGAACCTAGGGTCATTTGTTAACAAAACACCAAACTTTTTTATTTCGGATATCATTTCTCAAAATTGATTATTGTTATGTGCGCAGTGTGCTAATCTAGGTGCTCCGAGTGATGAAAAACAATAATTACAATGGTTCGTTCCATGGTGTCGGCGGTTCATTCGTTTTTTGACAGTTTTACTTTCACTTTCATTTTGAGTTTTTCCACATATTTTAAAACATTGATTGGTTGTTTCAGTTTCACTGCTCAGGCTACCTAGATAATCATATTGTACACATAAGAATTGTTGTTGTTGAGAACAATTGTTTTGAGTAGGGGAGTTTGATGCTTTGTGCATGTCGGGTCCCGGGTGCAGGGTGGGTGATGTACTGGGGGTGGGGAGGGCGTTTGTGGACCGGATGTTCACTGTAGAGGGCTTCGGCTGCCTTTTCTGGGCAGTTTGGTGTGTGAAGTTGGGGGCTGTCTTGTTTGTAAAGTATACAAAAATTGAAGGACAGGATTCATGTTGGGGACCATTTCAAACACTTTACATGAACCTTAAAGACGTCTAGATAGTTTGTGCTTTGAAATGAACGATCTTCAGCATGACTTTCAGAAACTGAAAAACTGAAAAACAGTAAAATGGTATATATTTTACTACAATAGCACGTGACAATTGCTGTAAACGACGAAGTTCCCGTTATGTCTGCTATCTTGAAGCGAAATCAGCCTTTAACAAAGTTTGGATTTCCGGCTTATCTACAAGTTAAGACATTATTAACAATTCTCTTTGTGGTTCCAGTAGCAGAGTTTTTCTTGACGGCCATTTGTCGCAGCCATTTAACATAATGCAGAGAACCAGATAAGGAAGTTTATGTGCTCCTTTTTACAACACTGTCTACATAAAGGCATGGCTTCTGTATCAGTGAATTACTAATTTCCGCTCCAACTGGAGCAACTCCCGACAATGTACTCCTGTCAACCACTAGAAGCGGTATTCAGGGTCTGCATGGCATTTGTTTTATATATGCAAATAAGTGCAATGAATACATGTTTAGTGCCGACAAAAGTGCGTACAGGAACAGGAAGACCAGACTCCACAGAACTTACCAGTGAAATGTTGATTAGTTGACCATTAATTTTTCATATAAAACATATGTAACTGCTAGATCACTTGGTTTCAATCCCGATGTTATCCATTTGTTATATAAATACTCGGTTTCAAATCTCCTTGAAGGATATGTGTCCAAAGGAACATTTCTTTGTAAAATCTTGTGGAAAAGACATGTCAAAAACTCGATACAAACTGTAGAAAATAGAAGCTGGCTTCGTTATCTAGAAAAAACGTTTCAGCAAAATTCACCTCAAACTTATCACGGCAGATAATTGATGCTAAGAATATGTCATAAAACTAACTAGTACCATAGACCTGTTGTTGTAAAGTGCCTTAAAAACGAAGAAATAGTATTGCTTATCAATAGGGGTCATCTGCTTATCATGACCAATATCCACATCAAGTTTTAAGATGCTAGGCCGAAGCATTCTTGAGATATCGTCTGGACACTGTTTTACTATTCCAGATCACTGTGACCTTGACCTTTGATCTACTAACCATAAAATTAAAAGACGTCATTTGCTGGTCATGACCACCTACACATCAGTTTCAAGATGCTATGCCAAAGCTTGCTTGAGTTATCATACGGAAACCACTTGGTTGACGGACGGACCGACATCTGCAAAACAACATACCCCTCCTCTTCGATGGGGGTCATACACATTTAATGACAATAATGACTTTAATGACTAATATAATGGGTACTATCGCAGCACAATTTCAAATACATAAAACTAAAAATGTATTCAGACACTACCTACATTATAAGAAGGCAACCTTCTGAGCAAGCTATGTGAAAATGCATTGGAAAATGTAACCTGTAGATGTTATCAAGTTCTCAGCATTGTTTCTACACTGAATAACATGCAAAACAAATAAATGGTATGAAGTCTCAAATACATGTCCCTATTTCATTACTGAATTTAGTAATTGTTACTTTATTCAGTTATTTTACTAAGTATAGTTTTATAACAAACCTGACTGTAGTATTAATCCCAAAATTAATTTTATCTAAAAATTGTTGTACATTATTTCAAATTATATTTTAAATATTAAAAAATACAAAATTTAATTGTTTGAATATAAGATATCTGCATACTTAACTCTATTCATTCGTTACATCCATAATAATCTATCCGAAATATTGCACGTAAAGTACATGTACTGTTTGTTAACATATTATCAATCAGTATATTTTTTCAGTTCTTTGTGAATGGGACAAAGGTCCATGAAATTGTGAAAATTAGCAGCAAAATATTCGAATTTGTGAAAAAATCATTTTGACCAAAGACAATGTTTAAAACATTGGCAATACTTTATTTACTGTAATGTAACTTTATTAAGGCCTACTTTATGCTGTTTCAAAAGTTGTAACTGTTCGTGGGAGTCCCATGTTTTCAATTTCGCAATCTGACCAAAACCAAACTTTTTTTTGCAATATCTTTGAAAATACATACAAATACCAATATCTTTATTAAATTAAACATAATAATTAAATAAAAGTATCAAACTGTATATTGCAATGATTCCAGTTTACAAAAAGTATGCAAACAAATAGATACGCGGATTTAAGTGTTTCCGAGAAATCTGTTTATTAAACTTGAAACAAAATGTGCAAAATAACTTTTGAAGAACTGTCAATTGTAATTTTTTCTACAAAATTTTGTGAAATAGGGCCGAATTTCGGCCACAAATGGTCTTAAAGAAACATTGTCAATAGATATGTTCTGATTTATTTACACATTATTCACGTGTATTAAATGTCGTGTCATTCATTCGACAAAAGGAATGTATTTGTACACAAGTGTGTAACATTTAATGTACATTGTACATTGTTGTATTTTGTATCCGAGTCAAAAGGTTTCTACTTAATCTCCCTGTTTTATTGTTTCAAACATAAACAAGACCCTACTTTCCATCAGTACCCTGAAATGTCCCTGCGATGTTTTTATTTTTTGTTTCACTCTATCAAAATCCCGTTTCGGTTTTATATCACATTCCCATATATCTACTGTAACTGTTTGTGGTTGTTGTTGTACTACGTCAACTATTCCCTGAAATACTGAAGCAGTCATTGTAACAAACCACAACACAACACTTTCAATATTTACCATTACAGATGTCAACACTTCTCTATCACCAAGATTGATCCACGTCAACTCCACGTGTTTAACGTGCACTGACAAACGTAATGTTTCAAGCGCTTGTTCAGTGGCGGTAGGCAATTCTAGACCCCTACACTCAAATGTATTTAGTTTACTGTTGACTGGCACACAATTTATAAAGCGCAACACAACATCTTGGTTACATATGTCCACTAGACGACACTTCTCTAACGATGCCATATTAATTTTCAATTCTGACACAGGTATACCGCGAAGAGTTAACGTGTTTAGTTGTGAATGTTGAGACAAATCCAGACTGTATCCAGTACAAGAACGCCCGTGACAAGTACAGTATAACCCCTTCAGCTCAATCTGGTGCATGCAATGTCTATGTGATATATGCTTATACAACATTGTCAACTCACTGTGGCTCATTTGAAGCTTGCTGATACGTATGGCTTCTAAATTCTGTAAACTTGTTACTTTTTCAAACAGTAAACGAGACCAAGAACCTTCCAGCAACCAACTACACGATAAATATAAACATTTAACTGACTTCTTCAATAGAGGTAAAATGTCGTGGCCACTATTTACACCCTTGTAGTGTATTTTCTCGATGTTTACTATGTCATTAAGTGCAAAATACTCAATTACATTCTGTACACTGCTGTAAGGTGTGTCATCCATGTCAATTATAACAATATAAAGTGATCTTATATTTTGTTTATTTCTCGTTGTCAGCTTTTTTAGATTTTCGCTGTATTGTTCTTGCCTACAGCTTTTTTCGATAAACACATCCTGTAAACAAAGATTGACTTCATTTTCACTCGGGATTTCTTTGCAACATGAAATGCACATGTCCTGGAAATCTTTAAGTGGATGGCTGAGACCAAATCTTGGTAAACTGATTGTTAGACTGCTTCTGTATTCGTGTGTTATTTCATCTTCATTTATAATTTGCATCATCTCACGTGAAATCAAAGAGGAGACGTTCACATTCATACCATAACTAAATTCAAGAATTTTCGACATCTCTAGAATATCTTTCAAACATTTACATTTTGAAAGCACTATTTCTGTTGCTGAGGTTTGATCAGAGGTTGAATGCATGTATAATGCCGCGAAAAATTCCTGCATTGTTTTATGTGCAAATGACACTTTTAATTTCTGTTCTAACAATGTTTTTGGAACTTTACTTTGTGTAATAAGTCCTGTCTTTAGGCAGAAATCAAGACACTCTTTGTTTAGATATTTCTCTGCAACCGAACCGTCAAACACAAGCGTGTTTTCTTCTCTTGTTTCGTTGAACAATGTTTGATATGCTAATTGTCCTAAGGCTGTGAGAAGTGTGTAGAAGTGTGTACAGTGTATTTTTTCACTGAAACATTGAGGGATATCACACTGGAGAATGTCATATTTGGGTGATAACTCGGTATAGTTCTGTACAATTCTTGAAAGCAAAAAGTCTGTAATCTGACTGTATAAATCACACGGAGAGTGTCCTAGTTCGTTTTTGTTATACCACAAAAATAGCAGGTACATTAACATAAGCGGAATAGCCTCGAGATCTTTCATTTGTTTATCTGCCACAACTCTGGTAAACTCTGTCACGTGATTTTCTAATGTCAATTCACTTTTCTCAGCAAATAAATGGGAAATCACCGATCTTTTAAGTGCGTTTGCTGACTTCTGGTTGAGTCCTAGTATTTCAAGTTTTTGGTCGATTTGACTGGATTGTAGACCACTCACGCTTAACTTCCATGGCCTGGTGGTTGTCAGGACTGCAGTACGTTCCCTAGCTTTCCGATGTGGAATGGGACTAGTACCTTGTTTGCAGGAATTCGACGGATGACTCCATTCGTCAAGACCATCTAGTATGACAAGGCACCTATTATTATACAGGATAGTTTCTAGAAACTCACGAGTATAAGTGCGCCCAAATCGTAAAATGATTTGTGTCCAGATAAGGTCATCAATGTCACATTCATCGGAACAATTGCGTAACAACAACAAGAAAACGAAACGAAATCCATTTACAGCTTGGATTTCTTCTTTTGAGAAATACTGTGCATCGTTTTCGTGTGGTTTATGTGCGTGACACCAAGCTAGAGTCAGTCGCTTGCTAAGGGCAGTTTTACCGAGCCCTGCATCTGCTGTCAAATATATTTTACGGCACATGTTGTTGTTGTTGTTATAGAACACACTGCGAAGTGGTGTAGCCGCTGTCTTTTTTTGTTTTACACCACAGCGGGTCCTTTGTAGTTTCAATAAATAAATATCTGGCATAACATAAAATTCCAGAAGGGGTGTGGTTTCTTCTATTAAAGGTGACAGTGAAATTGTGCGGTGCTCGTCCCTGTAGAAAGATATCAAGTCGCCTTGAAGATCTGAAATATAAAATTGATTTAATATTATGTAATGTTCTAACCAGTATGTGGCTTTATACACACGTAAGTCTTTTTAATTTACTGACAGTGATGATGTTTCGACAGGGAAACATTGAATTCTTGGTACATGTACTGTAAATATATTTAGGATAATGGTCCTCGGCGGCCAAAGACAAATATATGTACGGGCTACATTAAAATAATATTATAAATCGGTAGGTCTATGTGGTGTTTGTCTGTCCTTTGTAACGCTTCAATGCTGTTTGCTGATGACAACACATGTTCTTAATATACAATTTTCTGGGTTCCAAGATTTAAAAAATATACGAATAGTAAATTTCAGTAAGTTTTTTTCAATTCACTTGAATAATCCGGTTTTCATTACAGATTGTTTTCTAGTTAAAGCATTGTTTCAATCTTATTTAAGTTTTGGACGAGAGTATCTTCTTTATCATTTCTTTTAACATTTTTTTTCAATTGCATTTACATATCTGTTGTTTAAGTTGTAAGAACTTGTTTCGCAACCGAGAATAAATTATCTGATAAAATCTTTAGAAAGAAACCTTACCTTGAATGTTTGCTTCCTTCGCTTCGCTTCCTTTCATATTTTTCTGTTCTTCTAACTTTCTGATATTTTCGTTCATTGTTGCAACACTGTTCTTTACTTCTCCAACGTCAATGGTCACTTTCTCAAACCTCATTAGCATTGCTTTGACATCTTTACTGACGTCGTTAACGTCTTTTTGAAGACAAATGACATCTTTGTTCATAAGTTCCTTCCTTTCGTTTACTTTTACTTGTTCTTCTAACTTTCTAATTTTTTCGTTCATTGTTTCCACACTGTTCTTTACTTCTCCAACATCAACGTTCACTTTCTCAAATCTTGTTATCACTTCTTTGACATCTTTACTAACGCCGTTAACGTCTTTTTGAAGACCTTTGACATCTCCCTCTATAAATTCCTTCCCTTCTTTCACTTTTACTTGTTGTTCTAACTTTCTAATATTTTCTGTCATTATTTCAACACTGCCTGTTACTTCTCTAAAATGATCGGCCACTTTCTTAAAACCTTCTTTGATATCTTGACTAACGCCAGTAACGTCTTTTTGAAGAGTCTTTACGTCTTCCGTTATAAGTTTCGTCTCTACTTCTAACGCTTTTTCCATTTCCTGCCAATTTTCTATGTCGGCTTGGATTCTTTGTTCAGCAGCAGGTTCTAAAGGACTGTATTTATAACTATCCAGATTTTGATTTAAATCAGGTACAGGATTCGGAACAGCAGAGTTAAGTCTTAGGAGAACCTGTAGGTGGTTATGAAAGTGTTAATATTAAACCTGTTGTATATCTACAAATCTGTTTGCATAACCACAATTTTGTTTGAAAATAACGAGAACTTTTTCAGTTGACTTGCCGATGAAAAAAGCTAAATCAGAGACTTTATACCTAGCATTCCCGCCAGGTTTCTTACAGCAGCGATGTTCTTCTTAGTCACAGACGTCTACCAGATCGACCGTGATCTTTTAAATCTAATTAACCTATCTTATAACAGTATCCGTTGACACGAAATATTTCCCTCGAGAGCTATGTTGAAAGTATTTGTATAAAACACTACACTTTAATGTCTGATTTCGTATTTTTAGTTGACTTTGATAGCTACATAGTAGTAGTAGTCGTAGTCGTAGTCATAGTTGTAGTCTTAGTCGGAGTCGTCGTCGTAGTCGTCATCGTCGTCGTCAAAGTAGTACTAGTACTAGTGGACATTTCCAACTTAATCGGAATCGTAATCGGATTTTGAATCGGACATTTCAGGGCTGAAGAATAGGGGACATCTCATCGTTATAAAATGGTTTAAAAATTGTCATCTTTACCAAGTCAATGGTAAATATCGGTCATGTTCAGGATTACATAGAAAAACAAAAGGCAACATAGTCCAATTCGTACATGTATTATGAAAACACTTTTATAACATTATTAATTTAAGACATCGTCCCAATTTATTGATAAATTGTCATAAATGCATGGTACAGCTCATGATCAGATTGGTAAGTTGTCGCCTCCGACGTGGTGGATCCTGTTCCGGACCGTCATTGTCACTTCTGATAGCGATCGCAGCTCGATCCTGCATCAAGGAAGTTCAACAAACTTCCTGAAGCCAGTGGGTCTATTGATGTCACTTCACATGAAATATACAGTCAGAGCATCAGTTTTTCTCCTGCCATCACGCATCTGAACACACAATTCGTTGTAGATGCAAACAATATAATTTGTCACGTTGGAAACGGGTTTTTCTGACATCTGAACGATGCCCAGACGTTTAGTCTTATGAACCAACTAGGCACAGATTTACCCTTTCCTGCGGACTGTGTCTTATTGACCTACAAAATCTA
>JAUMHA010413211.1:0-10672 GCA_032359765.1 Saxidomus gigantea
AATGACAATTGTTTTCTTGAAATTGAAAATTTTCTTTTTTTATCGTAACTTGTCCATCTGGAGTGCAGTCGCTTTAACTTGGCAACATGTGTGCTTTTTAGCTCATCTGGCACAAATTGCCAGAGTGAGCTATGAGGATCACTCACCATCTGGCGTCCGTCTTGCCTTGTACATTCACATTTTCCTTCAAACGACATCTCCTCTGAAAACACTAGGCCAATGTTGATGAAACTTGGCAGGATTGTTCCTTGCATGAAGCCCTATCATAGTTGTTCAAATAATTCCATTCCATGGAGAACTCTGGTTGTCATGGCAGCAGAAAGGAAAAACTTTTAAAAATCTTCTTCTCAAGAACAGGAAGGCTCAGAGCTTAGATATTTGGAATGTGACATTGCCTAGTGGACCTCAACCAAGATTGTCTAAATTATAATTCCCGGGTCAAAATTGACCCCTCACGGGGAGTCACTTGATTTTACATAGGCTCATATAGGAAAAACTTTAAAAATCTTCTTTTCTGAAACCACAAGGCCTAGAGCTTAGATATTTACCATGTGGCATTGCCTAGTGGACTTCTACCAATATTGTTTTAATTATGACCAATGGGTCAAAATTGACCCAGCCAGGAGGGTCATTCTTTTTACTGATCATTAATTTATAATAATCTTGATATGAATTCTTATAAATTTCTAGAAGGAATGGTGTTTTTGGCAGACATCAAAAGACCTCATGTTTTCTCTGAGTAATTATCCTCTTCATGAGTTCTGCATGGTTGAGTAAGCACCATGACCAGTCTCAAAAATATTTCTGGACTTTTGGAAGATTATTTGTATACATACATAAGAATAGATATTTTTAGTCCATGTATTTTTAGATTGTTGAAAACCTTTGGCTATTTGTAGTTCTGCATAAGCTATTTTTAGCAAAAGTTTCTGTATACTGTAATATTGTTAGATTTTGAGTGTTACTCTGTTTTTACATTCATTTTGTGAGAAGGGCCTGCGAAAGTTAATTCTCAACATTTTTAAAATTTGCCAAAATATCACTTTGGAAGTAATTTAACTAAAATAATTTCTATATTTTGCGGTAGTTTTCTAAAGAATATTCAAGTACTTTTATGAATTATTTGGAACAGTTTTGAAGAAATGTTATGAATGAATAAGAAATAAATTGAAGAAGAACTTTAATTTCATTGTTTTTTCAAGAAAAGGTTCTAAGCTAACTTGGGTGATGGCAGCAAAACTGGGCAGTGTTTTTGCCAAAACTTGATAATTTCAGTTTTCAGCAAAATATTGGATTAAACTCTTTGCCCAATTCAAATCCAACCTCAAAAATAAATCCAAAACAGCGGCTGAAGCAGAAAGTGGTATAGTTTGGCAATGGTAGCCAGGTTTGTGATTTAGGGCCATCTTAGCCTTCTTGTTTTATGTATGTGCTAAAATATGCCATGAAAACAGCTCTTTTAAGGGGGAAAACAGACTGAAAATTTGTATGTAACCTTCTCTATCAGTACTTATATTGAGACTGTTTCCTTTAGAAAATGAAGTTTCTTTCATGAATGGTTCCTTCAAAATCAAAGTGGGGTTTATTTTTCAGAATGTGAAGAGAGCAGAGATACAAGCCACACTTAATTTATTTTTAGAAACAGCCAGTGGGTTCTATCTTCAGGTAAGACAGGACTATTTATATATTGATTTGTACCCTATTGTGCCAAATCTAGTGCTAGGCCTCAGTGATTAGTATATCTCTTAAGTATTGTCTGATATATGCTTCTTCTGAAATATTAAATGGTCAATCTTTTAATTTACGTCCGCCTCCATGGTCGAGCTGCTAGAGAAGTTGAAGTTGAATTCACTGTAACCTCCCATAGATTGAGGGTCGTGGGTTCAAGCCCTGCTACTGACCATGTCTCTTATTAAGCACAGCAAGGAATTGCATGAAAAATATAGTCTCTAAACAAAAGTAAATCTATGAAAAATGTTACAAAAATAATGAAAGCTGTTTAGGTGTAAATGTAAGATGTAAGTCTATCATATGGCAACATAAAAGTATTCTAGAACTACACAGGTCTAAATCACAGTCACTTTAAGATTGTGCTGAACATTTCAAGAAACTGAAGTAATTTATTTTTGAAGTGCAGCACAATCGAAAGGTAACAAAATTGTGCATTTATTGCAGTGGCACTAATGCTTGATCACTTTTAAAGAAATCTGTCTTAAGTTAGCCTCTGCTGTTGAGTGGTAAGAGTCGCTGACTTGAAATCACTGTAACCTCTCTCAAATTGAGGGTCATGGGTTTGAGTCCTGCTACTGTCTCATGTGAGAAAGTTGGCAGTTTTTTTTTTACAGAGGATTGGAGTTTAGTACTGGTTCCCAGGAATGATGGTTAGGTAAACTTTCGTGTTAAAATGACCAAAATAAGGTTGGAACGGACATTACACTCCTACAACATACAATAAACATGTACGTGTCTTAATTTAAAGAAGTAAGCAAATCAAATATTTCTTTTAGATAACAATTTTGATGTGTTTATTTTCAGTTTCTTCAGCTTCTGTGTACAACCTTCAAGCTAGATCTTCCTTTCAGGAGAAAGTCAGCCTTCTATGGAGTCATGAAAGGTTAACAATACAACATCATTTCTTTAAATAATTTCTTCGATATACAAATGTTAAACCTGTGTCAAACACCACCTCCCAGTAAGACCAGTAGAGAGAACCGTGCACTATTTGTCTGTAAATAAAAACCAGTAGAGAGAACCGTATACTATTTGTCATTCACCAGTAGAGAGAACCGTAAATAAAGACCAAATAGAGAGAACCGTGTAAATAAAGACCAGTAGAGAGAACCGTGCACTATTTGTCTGTAAATAAAGACCAGCAGAGATAATGGTGCACTATTTGTCTGTAAATAAAGACCAGGAGAGAGAACAGTGCACTATTTGTCTGTAATTAAAGACCAGTAGAGACAACCGTGCACTATTTGTCTGTAAATAAAGACCAGTAGAGACCACCGTGCACTATTTGTCTGTAAATAAATCCAGTAGAGAGAACAGTGCACTATTTGTCTGTAAATAAAGACCAGTAGAGAGAAACGTGCATTATTTGTCTGTTAATAAAGACCAGTAGAGAGAAATGTGCACTATTTTTCTGTAAATAAAGACCAGCAGTGAACAAATACTGCTTTAGCCTTAAATATTCATTGGTCTTTGTTCGCAGATTTGAATACTCAAGATACAAATTTTGTTATTGAGATTGAAAGCAGTCTGCGGACATACTGGGAAATCTGGTTGAATTTCCATTTCACAGTTTGAGATGGGAAATTAAAGGGGAAAAAGTTTCTCTATAAACATGATGGTATAGTGTGTTTATGAAAGTGTCTTGTAAATTTGTCTGGTAATACTTTTGTCTCTACCAAATTTATTTGTTCAAGTATTTATTCTGATCATAATCAGCAGACACATGTCATCACAAGTTATGGTAAAGGTAAGATAAGCTTTCAAACTCTTTATAATATGTCTCTTCATTTCTACTCTAATCCTACATCTAATCTCCGAGAGGTGCTGCCACCTTTCATATTCCAGTGTAACAACTTTACATTCAGTTTACACAAAGAGTGATTATGAATGAAATACAAACACAATTATGGTTTTGATCCTTCTTAACAAACATTTTGAACCAAATGCAATAAATGATTTCTATCTATAGAAATTCTTTTGTAAGACTTCATGAAAGAAAGTTTCATACTGTCATATTAATATGATTTTTGCTTATCTGTGCTTGTGTGTTAAAACACAGTTGTCAAAGAGTTATTTGAATGAAACTGGTGATGTAACAGTAAAAATAAAATGGCCTGCCAATCAAGTCTGAAGTTTCTAGATTCTTGCTACAGTCACGGTAAACTAAACAAGTTCCCACTGTGGCCAGAATACCTAAACTTTACTAACCACTAGGGCTTAGAATGAATTAATGATAACTCTGCTTTGTTCTTTTCAGAGAGAACACCCATGAAGTTAAAAGTAACTCCACCTAAGAAGAGCTCCTGTTTGTATGTATGCCAGCACTGTTTAGTCCACCTAGGTGATATAGGTAAATCTCATTTTCCTCTTCTTTTTTATGCCCCTGAAGGATGTCATACGTCCATTAACATTTCCTTCAAACAACATCTTCTCTGAAAACACCAGGCCACTGATGATGAAACTTGGAATGTTCCTTGCATGAAGCCCTCTCATAGTTGTTCAAATAATTCCATTCCATGCCAAACTCTGATTGCTATGGCAACCGAAGGAAAAATCTTCTCAAGAACAGGAGGGTTTAGAGCTTAGATATGTGGCATGTGGCATTACCTAGTGGACCTCTACCAAGATTGTTCAAATTATGACCCCAAGGTCAAAATTGAGCCCCGCTTGGGAGGGTCACTTGTTTTTACATAGGCTCATATAGGAAAAACTTTAAAAATCTTCTCATCTGAAACCACAAGGCCTAGAGCTTAGATATTTGGCATGTAGTAGCATTGTCTAGTGGAATTCTACCAAGATTGTTCATATTATGACCCCCAGGTCAAAATTGACCCTGTCAGGGGGGTCAATTGGTGTTACCTAAGCTTTTAGGATGGATGATTGTCTGTCGTCCTTTGTCACCCGTCGTCCGTCAACATTTTGCTTCAAACGACATCTCCTCTGAAACCACTGGGCCAATGTTGATGAAACTTGGCAGGGATGTTCCATGCATGAAGCTCTACCAAAATTTTTCAAAGAATTCCATTCCATGCAAAACTCTGGTTTCAATGGCAACAAATAGGAAAAACTTTTAAAATCTTCTCTGAAACCACAAGGCCTAGAGCTTAGTTATTTGGCATGTAGTAGCATTGTCTAGTGGAATTCTACCAAGATTGTTCATATTATGACCCCCAGGTCAAAATTGACCCTGTCAGGGGGGTCAATTGGTGTTACCTAGGCTTATATAGGAAAAACTTTAAAAATCTCCTTCTCTGAAATCACAGGGCCTAGAGCTTACATATTTAGCATGTAGCATTGCCTAGTAGACCTCTTCAAAGTTTTTTTCAAATTATGCCCCTTGGGTCAAAATTGGCCATTTGTTTTACAGAGGTATAAAGGAAAACCTTTAAATATCTTCTCCTCCAAAACCACAAGGTTTAGAGCCTAGATATTTAGTGTGTAACAGTGTCTAGTGGACCTCTTCAAAGTGTGTTCAAATCATGCCCCCAGGCTCGAAAATTACCCTGTCCAGGGAGTCGTTTGGTATGGAAAAAATCTGCTTTTCTAAAACTACAAGGCCTAGAGCTTAGATATTTGGTATGTCACATACATCTATCTACTTTGTTCAAATCATGCCTCTGGGGTCAAAATTGACCACACCAAACAGGCAAGTGCACTTGTACTCAGGTGAGCGATATAGGGCCATCATGGCCCTCTTGTATATAAAGTATTAGTGTCTTTGGCAGACATCAAAAGATCTCATGTTTTTCCTCTCCATGAGATCTGCATGGTTGAGTTAGCACCTTGGCCAGTCTCAAAAATAGACAATCTGAGTTCTTTCTTGACTTATGGAAGATTATTATTGAGTCGCCGTTTCGGAGAAAACACGGATCGCTTTGTGGGTTTGTCAGTTCATCTGTCACATAAACTTAATGTTGGCTATTACTTTGCCATTTCTTAAGATTTTTTCATCAAACTCTACAATTGTATTGCTTATGGCAAAAGGGTCGTGATGCTGCCAAATTTTGTAAGTCAAGATCATATTTGACATAGTAATGCCCCTTTTTATGCCCCCTTCGAGGAAGAGGGGCATATTGGTTTGCAGATGTTGGTCGGTCCGTCTGTCTGTCTGTCTGTTTGTGCTTACATTTGGATACTTACGTGGCTATAAGAACAATAGGTAACAGTAAATACTCTTTGATGTCATTCATTCCGTCAGCTCTTAGGTGGCTATGTTTTCTCTTGCGTGGCTAAAAGAACAATGGAGAGAACAATAGAGTAGCCACATAAGTATCCATATGTTAGAACTTCCGCCCATCCATCCGACTGGTTACCGGATGATAACTCAAGAACGCTAGAAACTTGATGTGGAGGTTGGTCATGACTAGCAGAGGACCCCTATTGTGTTTTAGGTCAAGGTCACAGTGACTCGGAATAGTAAAACTGTTTACGGATGATAACTTGAAAACGCTTGGGCCTAGCATCTTGAAACTTGATGTGGAGGTTTGTCATAACTGGTAGAGGACCCCTATTGATTTTGAGATTAGTAGGTCAAAGTCACATTGCCCAGGAATTGTAGAATGGTTTCCGCTGAATAACTTTAGTTAGGAGTGACCAATTGCAATGAAATTTGGTTTGTTGGTAGTTTGCAGGGAGAGGAAGCTTGGGATTGCATTTGGGGTCACTAGGGTCAAGGTAAAGGTCACTGTTACTCAAAATAGAAAAAAGGTTTCCGCTTAATAACATGAGTTAGGAGTGACCAATTGCAATGAAACTTGCTATGTAGGTAGCTTGCATGGAGAGGAAGATATTAAAACATTAAATTAAAATTTTTATTTCATTTTAAGCTAATTTTTTTATTCAAGGGGAGGGTCAAGGTCAATGTTACTAAAAATTAAGGATGGGAACAAATGCTCGAATATTCGAATATTCGTATTCCTTCTGAATATTCGAATGTGAATTTTGTGTTCGAATATTCGCATCTTTGATTATTTTTAAAACATCAGTTTCATTCAAGATTTATTTATTAATTAATCAATCGTAATAAACCCCTCAGGTCATATACATGTTTTATACGGACCTGTTTTCAATAAAATTAATCGTGTATTAGCCTACTTTTGGTCAATCGGTGTTTTGATAACAAGTGTCAGATGTGCAAATTACGATCTTAAATTGCAAACATTGCTACAAGTTGCTGTTTAATAATTGACACGTGTAATCATTGTCTCGCACCTTCTATTCAAATTAGTAAATGCAAAGATAGTCGACTGCAAGTTATTTTACATTTGTTAATTACGCAACCGCTAAGTGTATTTTTGTAAAAAAAAATTGAGAGAGAAAATAACATTTTGTATATCATTTTCAAATCGCGATTACATGAAATTAACACATGCGACAGACCGCGAAAAGATGTTTTACGATACTTTAAATATTTTTTCACAGCTTACCTTCTAGATCTACGGAGAAATTAAAGTAAAAAGGTTAACAGTTAAATTTTCGTTCCAATAATTATCCGCATTTGTGCTTTAGAAAGGTTGCCAAAAAAAACGACGAAACGTGTTTATTACCTTTTACGAGCCTGACAGGAAACAGTTGAGATATCCGTCAGGAGTGCATAATGACAATATTCCAGTGTAAAAAATCATTACAATCAATTTATCACCAGGTTATAAAGGAAACTCGACGTTTTCCTTTTTTGTTTCTATAATAAGTTTAGAATTTCAGCCTAATCAGAAAACAAAACTCGACCTTTAATGAATGAAAATAACGTATAGCATTCAAATGCATGTGTAGTTCAATACTTTATTTCGGACATGTCATAGAAGGAGTTAAAAATAACTTAGCACAAATGTTCAGCACATCAAGACAACGTGTCGCGTGCAAGACACACGTCCCTAACTTAAAGATCAAGGTCATACTAAGAGTTTGAAAGAAATAGAATCCTGTATATATGCACACATTTGTGTCCGGACTTTAACTTTGTCATGTATTGATTTATTTTAAGTAACTTGGCACAAATGTTCAGCACATCAACACGATGTGTCACGTGCAAGACCCACGTCCCTACCTCAAAGGTCAAGGTCACACTTAATATGAGTTTAAAGATAATGGAATACTGTATGCATGGTAACTCTGTCATGCATGGAAGAATTTTAAAATTACATGTCACAATTGTTGAGCACATGGAGAGGACACAGACAGTGAGACACCTCTTTATGGGGGGCATTCGTCATTTATGAGGAACAGCTCTTGTTTTTAGATACTGACATAAGGCCAAGTGTTTTAGCCAATCTGTAAGAATAAATTTAGTGTCAGAAGTAGTTTTAGATTGTGGAAAACCCTGTTCCTTTGGATTGATATTTTTAGAAACTAAAGCAGTCTGCCTATTTTTAGCAACTGTATACTGTGCAATTATTAAAGTTTGAGTATTTTGGTCTATTAGTTATTCTTTTTTTACACAAAGCTGCAAGCAAGCAGATGCTTGTGGCAGCTGGTATAAAAGGTGGTGTTCTTTTGTGAGAGGGGTTTTCGAATTTTTCATATTTGAATAAATGTGATGAATGAATGAGAAATAAATTGAAGTAGAAGAACTTCATTGTCTCTACACAGAAAGGTTCTAAGCTAACTTGGATGGGGGCAGCAAAACTGGGTAGTGTTTTTGCCAAAACTTGATAAATTCAGTTTAATACAACAAAATCTTGGATTATACTCTGCCCAATTCAACCCGAGCCTCGAAAATATCTCCCAAACAACCGCTGAAGCAAAAAAGTGGTGAAGCTCAACAGTAGTCAATGGTAGCCAGGTGAGCGATATAGAGCCATCTTGGTCCTCTTGTTTAATTACAAAAATCTTATCAGTCTGGGTGAATAGTGTTCAGCTTGCTGAGAATATATTAAAATGCTTTTAAGAACGTTTTCGTTAAGTTCAGTAAATGTGTGGCTTTTGTTTCACTTTGCAGCGCGGTATCGTCAGCAGATTGATCAGGCTCAGACTTACTACTGGCATGCTGCATATCTGGTACCATTTAATGGTGAGTTGTCCTTACCTAACAGAAAATACACAGTTCAGTGTAAAAAATGTACTTTGTATATTAAAGATAAGTTGCAACTGTATCCACAGTATTGTGCCTACTCAAAATAATGTATTAAAATAGTAAAATATTTTACTTCTTGTCATAAGTGTGATTGCTTTCTTATTACGGGTTAAAATAGACAGTAAAATAAAAAATAAATAGAACTCTCACTTTTTGTTTGAGAAAGATGATTAAGTCCAGAGGTTTGTATTCAGTAACATAGCATAAACCTTTTGTTCTTTGTCCTGGCATAAGCTGTGTTTCAATGTTCTGGTACAGTGCTTGTGTACAGTGTCCTTGCATAGGCTGTGTGTTCAATGTTCCATCATAGGCATTGTGTTTAATGTCCTGGCATAGATCTTGTTCCAATGCCCTTGCAGAATGTGTTATCGAACGACATGGTTTTCACTAAGTATGAAAGTTGCAGAAGCATGTTAATATTTGCTTGAATCAAGCTTATGTTAACAATATTTTATGAAATTTTTACTTCGCCATTTATTGTGTAAAGTCCCTTTTACTGTTATTCTGTACTGACATTTGTCGGAAATACTGCATTTATATTTCAGGTCAGCCGTACAATCAGTTAGCGATACTCGAGGCTGCTAAAGGGAATAAACTATCCACTGTATTTTACTACATCCGTAGTCTCGCTGTCAAAGTGCCATTTCCTGTTGCGGCAACCAATCTTGAAAAACTCTATGCAAAACTTACAAAAGAAACGTATGTAAATATACTGGCAAGCAAGGAAAAGCCGATGGCAAGGAATTGTCTGCGGCTTTTTAGTTTTCCCGTTACATGCCTCTATAACTAGTCTGTATGAAGGAAGTTTTGATCGAAATCTATCGGCGATTTGTTTTGAAGCTGACTGACGAAAATATTACTTCAATTTTTCTTAAAAATTAGAAAATCATGTTACAATACATTTCAACACGCAATAAAAAGGTATTGATAACATTTTCAAACCGTACACTAGTATATCGGGATGATTTGACTCTTCGATTCAAGGGAAGTAATTTGTACTGATTGTATAGTATTTCCCCTTTGTTTGAGGGAGGCTCAATGCAGGGAAATCATAGGCTATATTGCCAAGCAAACACATAGAAAATATGTCGGGAGTTCTCATCTGATGTTAGCTCCGACTTCCAGAGGCTGTGCAGGGTATTAAGCAAAACAATTTGCATCTTTTTAACTAAGTAGAAAACGGATACTTCCAGCAACAATGACACATGTAGGTATATAGACCTACTTACAAAGCATCAAATTAATATAATTTCTCAAAGACAATTTATTGTAAAAAAAACCATTAGAAATAATTATTTTTTAATCTTTTCCATTATTTTTGTGTTATACGTGACATGAGCTATATATCGGTGATAAATGCAAGCAGCCGACATTTCCTGCTGTAATGCCTATTTTTCGTGTGCTCTAAGTACCCCTTTTAAGGCCCCATATTTACAACCATGCGCGACCAATGTTAACAAAATTTATCTCCCCTGGCGGAGGTCAAGGCCAAGATTTGCAAAATAGTCATCCGTTTTATTCTGTCTCATCTATTTCTAAAATAAACGAAAAAAACATGCAAAATCCATTGGCTTTTCCTTGCTTGCCAGTAGGCCTTGTGGTTTCAAAGAAGAAGATTTTTAAAGTTTTTCCTTTATAAGCCTATGTAAAACTAAATCCCCTGGGTGGGGTTAATTTTGACCCCCTAATGTCTACTGGGCATGTACGAAAGACGGACGACGGACAATCATCTATCCTAAAAGCTCACCCTGGCAAAGTCAGTTGAGCTAAAAAAAACAAGTCTTGAAAATGCCTTGAGCAATATGGTGTCAAACTGATTATCTTAGGCCAAAGTTAAAATGAGAACATTCATTAAAGTTGTATACAATC
>JAUMHA010413222.1:0-10672 GCA_032359765.1 Saxidomus gigantea
AAGGCTAAATAAAAATTGATTAATAGTATTTCAAGACTTGCCATATGAATACATAGCACTCATTTGATAAGCAGCTATATAATATATATTGCAATCACTTAAACTTGTCTTTGGATTTTTGAGGTAAAAATAATGACTGTGGTGCAGACATTTTTTCTTAAAAATCAGACATCATATGTCTGCGCTCAAATTAGAAAATATTAAAACACAATTTAAGAAAAAGAAAAGGAATGGTAGCTAAAGCTGATTTATTTCTCAGAAAAGAATTGAAAATGAAGAGGAAAACATAATGTCTGATTTGCTTTTGAATTTTCTTACTTTTAAGTCATTTCTGCAGCGTAAGATTGAAATTTACAGGAAGAAAAAATTGCCAGATTACAATGTTGCTAAGAAATTCGAAGTTCTGTTTCCTATAAAATGCATTACAGCTGAAACCGGTCAGGGCAGAGACAATACATAAAGTTTTGGACATTTAAGTCTTTGGTATATCTCATAGCAACCAGACTGAAAAACTAAACATCAATTTTATTAGCCTTAAAAAGGGTAAGCAAAGAACAAGTAAACACAAAAATATGACTTACTGTCACCATTAGAAATGTAACTGAAATGCTCATATAGGCATGATATAATAGATAAAATAAACAATGAACTTTCTCCGATGCTTCCTAAAACAAAAGTGCAAATATCTTTAAATGGTTGCAGTTTCTTTTCCACAAGTGGTTCTTTATATATCTAAATATTCAAATTAACGATATCTGAAATACTTTTCATGAACAAGTTGATTACAGAGACAATGAAGAAAGAATATACGATTATTATGTTCGATCTGGTCCTTCTTATATACAGGGTCCATATATATATACATCTGGACCCTGATATCTACTAAGACTGATTTCAGTGAACAATTCTTAGCAAAATTTGTAACAAAAACAAGACAAGATATTTAAACTATCTGTATGATTTTTATGCAAAGATTAGGCAATAATTTGGTTCAATGTCCATGTAAACATGATTCAAATGAAAGGCGAGTTAATTAGCTATAGAGGTAATTAAAGAGGAAATACAATTGTGAATAAAAAGAATAAGAAAATTAAACATTGTTCCATAAGGTCTTTACTACTGTCAATGTTTTTGATGTTACTTAGAAAATGTTGATTATTTTTGTTCCATACTAAACAAAAATATCAAAGCAAAAGCCAAATTGTTATTTGTTCTTTCCGACAGGAAATGGGTAGCAAATAAATTAACTAAAACATTATCTGTACATTATTATTTACATTTTACCTATGTACAATGTGTGGTTATTCTAACAAGTGATCTACGTACAGTTCTACTTAAGCACATGTGAAATCTCCGATTTATGCATAATGCATATATCTGTAATTCGCTTTTGAATATTATGCCGACTAAAATGGACACAAGTTTGAGAATTCTTCATGTTGTTCATCAACTTGGCGTTTCTCTTATTACGAAAACAATTAACGAACAGAAAACAGTAAACAGACACAGAGATTAGGACAATTCTGTCATTTCACTGTGCTATAAAGCTTCCTTGATCTAGGAATGTAATCTACAGGCTACAATGTACCAATGTGTAATATACTGCTGAAGATTAAAGGAATTTTACAAAAATGTCAAATAAGTTTTAAAAACATCAAAAAAAGTAAAAAACCAATCCATGAATCAATAATCCTACAAACAAATCAGTCCAATTCTAAGCATATCACATGAACACTTTATTTCTGTAAGATGTGTAATGTATAATGACCAACCCACTTGCATAAAATGAAAGATTCAGTTTTCTAATGTGCCTTTTGGTCTGTTACTTGTATGGCAGTGTTATCTTATGTCATGGTACATGAACTATATAACAGAATTATTAAATTAAATTAAAAGCACGATTCTGTAAGGCTCACGTCTAAGTTCTAAACAAGTAAGAACCCAAAAAGTTGAATATTTATTACCCAGTAGTATGATTATTGCACTTATAAAAGTACACCTGATTAAAACATTTACAACTGTTTGGCAAAATTGAACCCGCTGAAGTGGTGCCCACTTTATTGCTAGATTTCTTAGGGTTTCTACTAGTATATGTATATGTAAAGTATATATAATCTTGTACATGGCCAATCTTTGCTTGACACTGTAATGTAGTGCTAGATTACCAAGGGTTTCCAAATATGATTTACTTGAGAATTCAAATTTAAAAAATCTGAAATTAACATTTCCTTATTTTTGCAAATTTCCATCCATTCTTACCAACATTAGAATAAAAACTCACATTTTTCAGTCTGCATTTAAAATTTTCTAGCTGTGACAAATACCACTTACATCTGCATGTAAGTTTTCTAGCTGTGATAAATAACACTTAGAATACAAGAGGGCTGAAAATTTCATATACAGCTATACTTGATAGAAGCTTATATCATAATTGTCTAGGGTGTTAATATTTTCCAATTTAATAGATTGCAACTGCAGCTGCAGAATGTCTTTTTGCAAAACGCTGAAACAATGTACCCTGCTGTGTAAAAGGGCAATAGTTATATGTTTATAGTCAATGTAAAAAGAACGGCAGGAAGGGTTGAAGAAAGGTAAGAGAGTTAGTATGGATCAAACTCGGACTGCACATCTGGGTCAGCAGGAGCTTCACACTGTTTGCAGAGGCATGACCTTGGTTTGCACACAACCAGGCAAAAAGTTTCACATCAATTTGACATCAGTGAAGTGAATGCAATCCGCCTCATTATATATACTTTTCCTGTTGTTACAAAAAAGTGAAAATGCAAATTTCCCAATTAGTGTCATGAGATGAAGTTTTGTTTTCTAAATGATGAAAACTACCTTTAGAGCTAGTAGAACATTAAATGGAAATCCTCAAGTACAGAAAACATCGCCAATTCCCTCATACATAATATCTTCAAAACTTCAAGTACAAATAGGATACGACTGTAAGCAAAGACACAGAGTCTTTTTTTTTGTACATGCTCAATTAATATAACAACTAAAATATACAAATATATCACATTAAATACTGATTTAGACATTTAAGCCTTTTCCACCTAAACTTATAAACATAAACTTTTTTCACTTTTCCCTTTATCACAGGAAAATTGTCTATACAAGTCAAGAGGACATTACAATCTTGTTGTAACTAGTGTGACATAGAGTAAGACTTATATCTGCCTTGAAGCGAACCCTGTATATATACATACATACATATAGCATATAGTTTATATATAAAGGAGTCTCTCCGCGCACTGTGTAAAATTAGTTACAAAATGGGAAAAGGAAATGATTTATTAATTGGCCGATACTGTCGTAAGTCTACAAGATGTTTTGTAACATACAAAACTCATTCCTGCCTCGATGCCAAACTACATTACCACTAATCAACTAATAAACATTATGCTAATATTATTGCAGTGTTGAAGTAATGCTTCTTTAAAAATGGAAAATGTATTTTATATAAGAGAAATCTTTGTAAATAAACAGTGTGAAGGACTTCCTGGTGTTGTTATACCTCCAAGTTTCTTACCAATCTCTGTAGTGAAAACAGTGTTGTATAGTTATGTCTGATGATTATAGGTCATGTGATAAATCATGTGACTAAATCTTAACATTCTTATATCTGCTTTCAACATGTCAAGGTTATGCTACCTTATTTGAAATGGACCTGCATGTTTTGGATTCTAGAAGATATTTGTCCATCTTTCACTGATACAAAACCAATGCTTTAAGTTAGAACAGTTACTGTTTGCTGTACTTTTAAAGTTGCCAATTGAATATCTAGAACTCTCGTTCAGTTACAAGTGTAAACAAAATTAAAACTTTATATAATGATTTGTAGTTTGAACCTTTTTTGCAAGGTTAACATTGTAAGAAACCCTACTGTACAGTTGAAGTACATTCTTCAATGGTAATCATTTAAAATTATACTGATCAACATTTTTCTGAATGTGCATATATCCAACTCAAGTTGTTTCATTTGGAAAAAAAATAAATATAAGAACAATTATCTACTTGGTAAAGAAACAATCATTATCCACACAGTATAAGCACCAGCTTTTATAAACACAAAAAAGGACAGAAATAAATGGCTTGGTTCTTGATTATATACACATGAAAACATATTTCCTGTTTGACTTACCTCAGTTATGTTCGTTTAATTGTGCAAACAACATTCTTATCAAAATTGAAATCTTAAATGGCTAAATTTTCCAAAATGTTAAAATATTAAACCTTTCATTTTGGGCACATTATTTTATTCAAATTGGTAGTCAGTAAGAAATGTTGCGACTGAATAGTGAATAGTACTGACTGGTTAGTATCTAAATCAGTTACAATAATAGAATTGCTTGCAAACAACAAGGTAAACATTGATAAAATTTCATAGAATAAAATTCTTGATATTTTCTTACAATGCATTTAGTTTATATGTTTCATTTTTGGACAGTCTAAGCTCTCTTCATGTTTATGTAGAAAAAATCATTACAGTATGTATTGGATTTATTGCAGAATGAACCCTGCAGATAATGCATATAGGGTAAATAAACCTTTATAAAAATGGCACAATGTAGCACAAAACTGTGGTTTTTATTTATCAAAAAACAAAGCTTTTCAAAATATACAGTAAAAGCTAGTAAAAAATATTCATAAAAATTCTTTAACTTTTTCAGCCTTGTTCAGTCATGAAAAGCAGCACCTTTTCAGGGCGTTGCCAAGCAACTTCAAAAAGGTAAGTGAAGAGGCTAATGTTTACAAGTGCAAACCAATGAACAAAGCCATTTCTTTTGACCTAATAATAAACTATATTGCAACTATATTGCAAATGTTACTTTATTCTGTAAGCATCTCTTTAAAAGTATAATCACAGACTTATATTTTGTGGAACTAATCTGCCCACCTCACTTCTTACAAACAATACTATACAAACATTCATATAATCCAATGCCGTATAAACCATCGTTGACTGAGCTCGTACTGTTATCTTGTCTATTACACTTGGTAACATTGTGTGTAAAAGCTTTTTAAATGGTGGTATTTCTCTTTGATTTTCAGATTCTAAATCATAAACTCTACAGACTAAGATACAGAGATAGCAAAGTTCATATGTATATCATTCAAAAACTTCTCTAAAACACCTCCTTTTTTGATACTTATGAGCCAAAAATATGTGTACCCTTCAATTCATGTCTAATCTACTTCAAATTTCAACAGATTTTCCTTTGATAAGCTTCAACAGGAGAATTGAAAAAACTCCCGCTACTTTTGATTTTCATTCAATATCATGTGTTTCCTCTGATGCTCTCAAGAGATGAAAGACTGCAGCTATTGATATCATATTAAAGTTGATATCTTGTTCTCAGACAGGTTTACATCTAACAGTAGTTTGTAAACCAGTCTATTTCTGTTACTGAGTATGGCCAAAGAAGGCTTTTGATCATATGACCCTAGCTGCTCTATACTTTCACATTTTCTTTCAGTTAAATCTACTATTTTGCAGAGCAACACCTAGGTGACCTACTAACACCTTGCAGTACAATGCTGCAATGCTATTAACTGTTTGTACCCATTGTTTCTGCATGTTTTGGCAATCAGTAGACTAATGTGTATTGCTGCAGACGGCGATCACTGTTTCTGCTTGTTGTAGTTTTCAGTAGCCATACTGATGATTGTTGTGTCCTTGCTGTGGATGATGATGACATCTTGAAACTGAAGAAATGTCTGAATAAAAGTCTGAACTATGTTTTGTGGAAGCTTTATCCACAGATCTATTGGGCGGACCTTTTGGAGGTAATATGTGAGGGTATTGAACAGTTGGAGTACAATTTTCACGCTCCTGCGTTGGCACTGCATTAAAGCGAGTGTTTCTACGAGCATTTGAATTATTGTTACATCTTTTTCTTCTTTTAAGAATGAATATAGCGAGCCCTACTAACACTATTGCTACACAAGCTGGGATTGCGATGATTAATGGCAGACTGCCGTTTCCCACCTCCTCCGTACTACTTCTGTCGAGTGTACCTCCTTGATGGGTATTCTGATTTGTATTCTGATTGGAACTAGATAAATCAGACATTGGTGACAATGGTGTGTCCAAACCATCTGAAAAAAAACAAATGTAGAGAGTAAATATATGTGATGAGTAAATACATGTGATGAGTATATATATGTGGTTTAACACCTCATAAACAAACATAGAGAGTTAATATAATGTGATTTAATACTTCATAAATTAACATAACCATCATTCAACAAAACATATCTTTTATTTATTTTGTCAGCATCAACATACTAAGTTGATACATAAGGAAGCTTCAGTATGAATTACTCCAAAGCTAATGACCACTATATCTGCTTCACCTTGCAAGGAGTACTTACATTGAGGAGATTTACATTACTATTTTTCACTGCTCATGTACATTTTGTACCATACCTTGTCACTTCTTTCCAAAGGCTAGACAAGGAACAAAAGCATGAGGCCCAAAAGGGCCAGTATGGCTCTACTGGTCTGTTTGACTGGATTGTTTTGAATAAGTTTTGTGAAAATCTTTTGCAATGTTACCAAGAAAAAGCTAACATAGTTCACTGTGACCTTGACACACTGACCCCAAAAACGTTAGGGATCATCTACTCAGTAAGACCAATCATCCTATGACATCTGAAGACTGTGGGTGATGTAGATCTCAAGATAATGAGTGGAAAACATTTTTAAAGTTCGGGTTACTGTGACCTTTGCCAAATGACCCAAAAAACGATGTGTTGCCAATAATCTAAATGTCTGCAAACAGTGTTGCCAATAATCTAAATGTCTGCAAACAGCTTTTCCAATAATTTGAATGTATGCAAACAGGTTCAACTTGGTCTAAACTTGTTGTGAAATGCAGAAAAATCTGAGTTTTAGGTCAGGCGAGGATTTGAAATCACTTACCTCCTGATACGATGGTAAGAAAGGCACTTCTGAAGCTATATCCCATTGTATTGGCACCAAGGCATATATACATGCCCACATCTGTAGCTAACACATTTTTTATCACAAGTTTATTCACATAGAATCCTTCACTGTCTTTGTACACCTCCCCTGTTTTTAGCACCACAAATTTTTGTCCTTTTACTTCTATAATATTTGAAGTGTTTATAATTTGTTCTAGTTCTTTGTCTAACCTCTTCAACCACTGAAATAAACAATGCTCAATATAAACATCAGTCACAAGACAGTAATTGTAACTTCAAGTATGACTGTCAAAACACAAATAGTCATTGCGTAAGACCCCAATTCATAGAAATTATGCCAATAGGTTGTACAGTATATTCGGGATAATTTGACAGTGATGCAGTAGAAGAGTTCAATATTACTGTGAACAATTCATTGAATAAAATATCATACAGATTAATTATTAATGATGTCCATAATACCATCTTCAGTGTCAGAGGGAGTCTGATTCCCTGGAAGCAGTCATAACAGGTAGGTAATAGATATTGTTGGAATTTAAATACACATTTATTTGATGAAAGATAATAAACTATATACCTGTATATGTGGCTGAACTTGACTTTTCACTTTACATTGAAATGCTGCATAACCACCTAACGTAACTGTCTCGTTCAGGGGGTGTGGTCCAACTAATACTGGCTTTGTTTTCATCTGACCTGTAAACAGTTTAACAAAAATTATGATCTACAAATTTAACATGAAGCTTTTATTTGGATCCTTACTGGTGGAGACCATGCTGCTTTATAGATTTCCTACAAGAAATAGATAGATACATGTGTTAATGTTTTGCGTACAGTAAGTGTTGTGTAAGAAATAAATGTACATCATGCAAGAACATAAAGCACACTGATAAAACATACATGCAAAACAAACAAAGAAAAACACCCAGGCAACACCAACCCTTTTGACAAAGATTTGTGAGGGACAAAAGTCTGATTTATGTTGTAATGTTTTCTTTCTGGAGAGGTATGGGTTACTTGTATTTTCATAAAATTCAAATTATTATTCGTATCATTTTATCTTATTTTCTTTTCCATAAAGTTCAAGAAACTTTGATTTTTTTTATAAAGAATCTGAGCTATATAATGATCTGACAGTACTTCTACCGACTGTGCTTCATTTGGATCTATGACCAAACAATAGATCAGACAGTCTATCACAGACTGCTTCACTTACTACAACCAAACTTGCCATACCATTAGCAGACAGAGATAAAATGTTTTAGCAAATTGATTTTAAAGGTTATATATTTTTCCTGTTAAAATCATTTTGTCATTTGTCACACAAGCCTGGTGTGTCTGTCACAAGAATGTCTTTAAAAATTTATGCATCTAATCAGAGAACGAACTTAATATTTAAGCAATAATAAATCCCTGTTACCTCATACATCTGAAAACACATTACCAGCACATATTTCCATATATGGTTATTAAAAGGTGCTCTATCATATTTTATCTCGTCATGTACGTTCTGCGGGTAATCAACCTGCAGACACGTGCTAACTGTAGGGCACACTGACAGTATTGAGTTTTTCAATGTTTCATGAAATATTAGCAGGTAAAATACTTGTATGTTGTAAATGGTTAAAAGAATGCAAAGCAAAGCAGCCTAATGGTTTAGTGGAACTGTATCGTGATATCTGACACCAAAACAGCTCATTCTCCTCCTGTTACCAGAGCAGTTGTTTCACTAACACTTAATAAGGTAGCGACTGCCGAAAACAAATTTTGTGCAATCAAACCCAACTACCCTGTGTGACTGAAAACTATAGAAATAATGAAGACAAACTGAAAACTAAGGCCAAAGTTTAATCCATTACTAATCTTTGTTCACTTGAATGACTGTCATATTTTGTTATTTTAATTATTGATGTACTACTAATTTACACAACTAAAATGTTTTAAGAGACTACAATACTGTACTAGTGTAGTACTTAGTAGCTTATAATCTTTCTTAACCAGTAAAAACATTTTCTTCAACTAAAATCCATACTTTGTTTACGTGTTTCCTAACACAACAGTTGACTGATGATAGTGAATTTATTCATGTTTTATTTGACTCATGAAAATCTTCATGTCCGTACAGATGTCAGGTGATCCTCTCGAAAAACAAAGACATGACTCCGATCGTCCTTACACGAGTTTCATTTAAAATCATTATTCAGTCTGTTGTCATCAGCAATAATTAATGTCATTCTTAGTGGATGATTAACACTGCGATCTGCATTTGGCGAGACGGGTAATAAAACGGAACAATAACAATCAGTTTGAAAGATTCTGCAATTTTATGAAAATTACCCAAAAAAAAAAGCCAAAAACAATCGAAAGGAAATGAAATTGTCAATTAAAAGTAATATGTGTACTTTATTCAGAAGGCAAATGAAATTGTTAAACATTCCTATCAATCAGAATGTTTACTGAGTGACTCAGTCTACAAAACAATACTACTTATTTAAATACCATTGCTCTAAAAAAAAAATATACAAATATGTTTCATTGTAACTGAGTAATCACTCATATGAATGAACGAAAAACAAAGAGTTGTTTCTATGTACAATGTACATATATCATTTCTTACGGTAACTGAAATTAAGTTGAAATAAAAATAAAAATGCTATCAACCATTATCATGCTGGTGGAAAGTTTTTCTGCGGCAATCACTGCAGATCATGATTCTTCAATCAAATGAACACACACGCCCACTACTTCTGAATACAAACCCCATTACATGCATGTACACACATATGAATCATTCGGTTTTGAAAATACAAGTATTCACGCTCAAGATATGTAACCCCAGGAGCTTAATAAGCCTGCTATATCCATTGCTGTCTCTGCTATTCATACAAATTAAGACCACAAAATGTTTTGTTTAGAATAATTAAAGGAGGAAATATTAGCATTCATTAGCATACTGCAGTTTTATAGCTATATACAATATAACGGACAGTAAACAACTCATTTCAACATTTACGATTCTCCCAGAATCCTCCATCAATGACAAACTTTATGTGGGTCCTCGTACTCAGCTGTTTACCGTTTAGAATCATTACTATATACACAACTAGCATGCTTCAAATTAAAGGAGAAAAACCAAAAACTCAGAAACTCATAAAAACTCAAGTTTGTATTATAAAGTGCACACTAGAAAATCATTTTAAAATGCAAATTAGTAGAATGAAACACAGATGCTTGAAGTTTTGTCCATCAAAATTCAACAATTACCACATACTGAAACCCCAATAGACAGTGTAGTATAACAGAAATGATGGCGCACTTTCCTAGTCTTGTTGTGATTTAAAAGTATGGTGAAGTATTTTATGAATTTAGTGTTTGAAATTATTGTTGTCCAATCACAGCACAGTATTCACTGCACTTTAACTTGGGTAAATCAACAGTTAATATACAGAGTCAGTAAATAGAATAACAATGCTGATTGACAGAAGATAATTTCAAACCCTAAATAGGTGAATAATCATTTTGATACATTTACTACAATAAATTGGTCGCATGGCATGTGCCGCGCCTGACCAATTCATTTTCTTAATACATCAAATTGAACACTAACCTTTACAAAATTTCCATGCATAGGATGATGTATTAATAACCAGTGGAATGGAACCCTTGTTTACAGTGGAATGGAACCCTTGTTTACAGTGGAATGGAACCCTTGTTTACA
>JAUMHA010413244.1:0-10671 GCA_032359765.1 Saxidomus gigantea
GAAAACATATTTGGTATATAACATTGTCTAGTGATCTTCCACCAGGCAAGTGGACTTGTACCAAGGTGAGCGATATAAGGCCATGTTGGCCCTCTTGTTTAAAGTGGTACAGGATACCTTAATGTTCAAGTACAAAAATGAATTACCTTAACATCAAAAGTGCTACAGTCTTACTATGAATTGTGAGGGGTTCTCCCCATCGAGCTATAAATTCATTTGCAAGTTTTAGGGCGCATTCCTCTGCATGTTGATTTAGGTCGGCCAAAACTTTAACAAATGTGGTAAATGGTCCGTTAAAATCAGTATGTATCTACCGTATATAGTTGTGGTTTTTTTCGCGTAGATCAAATTTCGCGATTTGGTCTTGATTCTAATTTTCGTGATTTTAAAAAAGATGATTTTCATTTCCACGTTTTTTAACTTAGGGGGAAATTTGCCATGAAATCGTTTTATAAATAAAGGGAAATTACTTTGTGACAGTGCTATAAACCGGTATCTCGAAATGCTCTGGTTGTTTTATTTGTTTGCTAAAATAAACAATAAATAGTAAAGCATCATGTATGTTCATTGAATAAATGGTATTTATGACGCATCGATAATGACTTTGGCACTATCGCTTAGATAGTTTTTGTAGGTTTTAACTGTTTTAATGCTTAATTATCTTTAGAGGTTAGTATTCAACTACTGTCCTGATATTGCATTCAGGTACGTAAGGTAAATAACTGACACCTTATATACTATGATAGTTATACAGTTCATGTTAGAGAATGTGCTTATCGTGATACATGTATAACACGCATGCGAACTTTCAATTTCGCGAAAGGTTGTACTAAATTATCGCTGATTCTAAAATTCGCGATTTTCATTGCTCGATATATAGCGAAAATTAGACGCACGCGTGAAAACCCGATATACCGGATTACCATTAGCAGTAAGTGGGAGCGGACCAAGGAAATCTATCACTAAAGTATCCCAGGGTGCGCCATTTCGTAGGTGGCCCATTATAGCCCTTAGCCCCTTCTGTGGCATTTTGTCAGCTGCGCATGTGTCACAGGATTTCACATGTAGATTTACATCATCCTTCAGACCGTACCAAAAGAACGTTTGTTTGATTCTCTCTCTTGTTTTCTTTGTACCTAAATGTTCAGCCGATATGCTATCATGCATTTGACATAAAATTTCTTTCCTTAGGCTTCTTGGTACTATCACATGTGTATATTGGCCAGTTTCGTTTATTTTGCCGAACCGTCTACAAAGGACATTGTTCTCCAAAAGCAGTGAATCCCAAAGTGACCAATATTGTCTGGTTGCAAAACTTTTACAGTTAACCTCTACAACAGTTGGTTTAACTCCATTCAATTTTGCTGGTACTATTGGTAATATGTCGGTATCAGTCCTTTGCAGTTTGGCAATTTCTTGTGGTGGGTACATATCAAGCCACGTTGTAACCGTCTTCCCTGTGTCACCATCTGAGGTGCTTGGTTTTTCACCATCAGTCTTGCTTGTTTGTCAGACCCAGTGAAAGATGAAAGTGCAGTCTTTATTAAGGGACAACCGGTCGCATCCCATTTCGTCTGTCCGTCTGCGACACTTTTTCAAGGTCTACATTTTAGCGGCTCTGTCATGTCCAACTCATCGCAGCTGCAGTCTTTCGGTCAACTCTTAAAATGTGTTGGTCAAAACGGTACCAAATACAATTATAAAGTCAATATATACCAAACAGGTTTCCAACTGTAGACATTGCAGAGCCAGCTCTATTGTTCTCTGAAACGTGCTGCTGCTATTGTTTAAACCGAAGGGCATTCGGGCCATTTCATATTGACCGAATTTACAAGCAAAAGCGCTTTTAGGTATGTCTTCCCTTTTAAGTTGAATCTGAAAGTACTCGCTGGTGAGATCGAAGCTGCTGAACAGAATAGAATCGGCTGAGTCGAGACAATCTTGAATCCATGGTAAAGGGAAACCATCTGTTTTGACCAAGGAATTAACTTTGCGGTAGTCGACACATGGCCGGATGGCCCCTGATTTCTTTTCACAAGAACAATTGGGCTTGTCTAAGGTGAAGTGCTCTGAATAACCCCCTTTCTGAGCAAATCTTCAATTGCCTTCTTTTCTTCTTCCACGTATGCCAGGGGTACTCTTCTGTGTCGTTGTTTAATCGGCTCTGCATCCCCTGTTTTGATAGGGTGTTCGGCAAGGTTAGTTACACCAATATCCCATTCGTCCCTGGAGAAAGAGTTTGCATACTTGACAAGAAGACCGGCTACTATTTCAGACTCATGTTCCGTCCTGTTCGCCGTCGCTCTATTGTAAAAGTCCCTAAGGTGGTCCGGTAACTTTTCTTTGCCTGCTTTGAGCAGTTGCGGCGGATGTTTTACTTGATCCTTCACGATCTCGACACGTCGAATAATGCTGAGATTTTCTTTTTCAGTTTCATGCCCGCTCTCTTTAACTACACTTACAATCTTCTATACTTTCTCGGCTTTCCCTATTACGGCGTCATATCTTAATTCGAAGTCCATATCAAAGGGATTCAGTACTCGCACTTTTGATGTTGTTGACCTATTAATGTTATCAGTGTTGGCGCCATCACTAGCTGATACCTCTCTCGAAACCCCTCTGTGGGCTCCAGCAAGTAGTCTGCTTGCGTTTCATTATCATCTTGAACATTGCGTTCAACATAAGTCAATTTAAATTTCAGCCTTCCAAGAATACGGGTATTATCGGCAATTATGTCCTTCCGCACTTTCATGTGCTTTACCCTACTGTGACACGGTACCTCTATTCCGCCAAACAAGACAACATCCTTAGTCAGCAGCAAGTCTGACAAATATTAAATATTGACATACCCTACATCTAGCCGATTTCATACTCGAAACATAGATTAAGTTCAATGAACGTCAAATGATAAATAATTTCAAAGAAGAACCCATGGCGAAAAACGCCTCGTTTCGAGAATATAATCTGCTAGATGTAGGGAGTGCCCCTTTAAGAATAGTTTTGGTTTGATGTTATACACTTCAATCGGTATGTAATCATATGCACAAACAGAACATTAGAAAATCTAAGTTGAATTATGTAAACCCTAATACATAAGTGTACTAATACATGGTAAATATCATGAATAGTAATAAAAAACATGAATAACATGAGACGTCAAATGAATAACGCTTTACACTGAAACAAAATCGGGTAATATCGTGATGTGCAACTCAACACTTGAGTGATTACTGTGAGCAAAAGTCAAACGGTAACTTATATGTATATATTTCTCTACGAAAAGATCGGAACACCCATTAGTCAATATTTATGCTCCAACAATTCTGAGTTGATTCTGAATGCGTAGGAAAATACTTCGGAATTGGCTCTTGATTTTTAACTCTCAGTAATTCAGTTTCGGTATAGATGCCAATAACCTTACGTTTGGTGTCCTTAACTATGATTGTACATTGTACCATCGTATGTCCAAGCACCAGTCATGTATCGGCCTTTAAGTAGTTGTCTGGTCTTGTAAACTAAAGATGAGCGCATCCGTGTTAAATCTTATTTAACGAAGACACCTGAATAGCCACATACTTTCAGTCAAACCCTGAACCTATACAAGACATGTCTCGCTCTATATGGAGAGAGCTTGAATATGATGTCCCTGGGCTTTACCGATACGATGTGACCGGTCGATATCGTTGAGCGTTATATCAACATCCAACGATTTTGAAATTTCTAAGATTTTAATGCAGGTGAAGTCGGGTTTTCAAACAATATCAACGTCGGTATTTGCCTGAGAAGACCTTTCAGCTTCTTGTTCAATAGTATCGGTATCAATTTGCTCATAGATTCCACTGATGCAAAGGTAATTCCAACGGCTATACTGTTCGGCAGTGTCGGCGTTAAGTTCAAGCTTGGAGACACTTGCACGCAGTGTTCATTTTCGTGCTCAAAATGTTGGATCTTTCGTTTAATCCAGCAAGTACACCGTCAATGATAGCTTGTACATCTACACTACCGTTATTTCAGGATAAAAATATGAATTTTCGAAGATGTGGCATTTGCGCCGAAGCGGTCTATCTGACTTTTTTATTTTTTAAGTTGGCAGTTCCAAGCGGCCTATACGACATTGTTATTTTCATTTTGGTATTTTGAGTGCACAGAATGGGAATTGTAAGTTAATACGCTGTTTGAAAACAGTACACCAATGCTTTCCAACCCATTTAGCCTTTATAGGTCATTTAAAGGGGCACTCCCTATATCTAGCAGATTATATTCTCAAAACATAGATTATGTGTTAAAAGAACGTAAAATGATACATAAATACAATTTCAAAGAAGAACCTATAGCGAAAAATGCCTCAGTTTACCACAATCAATCAATATAGATGCTTTCTGTAATAATTGACCCCGCGCGGGTGGTCACTTAGTTTTACTTTGGCTTATATGGAAAAACTTTAAAAATCTTCTTCTGTGAAACCACAAGTCCTAGAGATTAGATATTTAGCATGTAGCATTTGCTAACGGACTTCTATCAAGATTGTTCAAAATATGACCCCCTGGTCAAAATTGACCTTGCCCGGGAGTCACTTGGTTTTACAAAGGCTATTATAGGAAAACTTGAACAATTTCTTCTCTGAATCCACAAGGTCTAGAGTTTAGATATTTGGCATGTAGCATTGTCTAGTGGACCTCTACCACCATTGTACAAATTATGCCCCTGAGATCAAAATTGACCTTGCCCGGGTTGTCACTTAGTTTTACATAGGCTTGTATAGGAAAAACTTTAAAAATCTTCTTCTCTGAAACCACAAGGCCTAGAGCATTGATTTATTGCATGTATCATTGCCTAATAGATCTCTTCAAAGTTTGTTCAAATTATGCCTCTTGGGTCGAAATTGGCCTTTCCCTGAGGGGGGGGGGTCATTTTCTTTACAAAAATGTATATAGGAAAACCTATTTGGTATATAACATTGTCTAGTGATCTTCCACCAGGGAAGTACACTTGTACCAAGGTGAGCGATATAGGGCCATCTTGTTTATTTCAGCGGGACAGGGGTGAATATAGCGTGAGTACATTGCATCAGCTACACTAAAAAGAAAGTAAGTACTTGATACAGAAAAGCAGTTTTCATAATATCCGTGCGCAATGTATAAATAAGAGCGAACACACTCCGAGAAAAAAAGAGAAAAATGTCGAGAGAGTATCGTGTTTTAACAGTTTCGAAGATGTACAATGCATACTTTGTTAGTAAAATGGCCAAGTCAGGATAAATATTATTTATATATCGGACGATATAAGTTGTTAATTGTTGCAAATAATTGTCTACTGTATGCACAAAGTACACCGCAGCCTCACACTGAGAATTAAGTTAATAATGTCGCATCATAATTTCTATAAATAACAATATGTTTATCACCATGTATAAATACAAAATGTACCTGTATTCGGCTAGGAATCACATAACACACACAAAAACTATAGCCAGATTTTATGCAATTAGCCATGACTGCACCTTTATATTTATATTACCATAATAGGTCATAGCTCGAGGGTCGAGGGGGGTACAGGTCCACTCGGATATACTAACAGTATCGGTTTATTTTTCAATCACAACACTCCCAACATCTCGGCCTTTTCTTTTTCTGAAAGTAGAATAGCCGAGATGTTCCGAGTGTAGTCACAACGTACTGGTTGTTTTCCTTATTTAGGAACTTATCCATGTAAACTGGAAGCCGAACGTTTTCTTTATTTGCTTATTTTGAATTAAAAAAAACTAAACATGACGATTTTCTTAACATCTAGGCCGCCTTATCCCGATCTTTTTTTTTTTTGAAGTTGGAACCCGTCGTAGATCGTATGGCAATGAGACAGAGTTAAAGTACAATTTGCTCTCGAAAACTTGGCATGACCTTCACATTTTCAAGTTCCCAGCAAGGTAAGATACAATGCAGTTGTCGATTGAAAAATGAAGTTTGATGATTACTAAAATTTGTTTTTGGTTTTTCTAACATTCTGTTATAAGATCATTCATTTGAATTTCAATGTAAATTAATCTAATGTGTGTGGTTTAAAACTTACAACATAGCTGCTTGTAAATCAAGACGTTATAGTTATACTCTTATACACTCTCAACAATTTTTATGTTATTCAGGGACTAGCATATAAATCTCAGAATCCAGCTGTTGTGAGTTCGAGACCAACTGTGACCAATTTTTTTCAACATTGTTTTCTTCATTTATTATACAATAAATAGGCATATGCAAGTTGAACTTGCATCAAGACACCCGTAGTAGATTTAACACTGTTAAAAATGAGGCCTGTTTATAATAAATGTTTTATTATATGTATGCACAATGATGGTATCGCACACTTCAACCGAAGTACTTTGTGTTACGCTATTCCAAGGTCTCTGATGGTGTTTACTGTGCCCAGTGCCACCTGTTTGCAGGACTAGACAACCGCGTTAAGACCTTGGTGAGTCCGATCCTTCGAGATTGGAGTAATATTTCAAAAATAGTTGTCAGCCATTCAAAGAAAGCATCACATCTGTCCAACTGTGAGTCCGCTGACAACTTCCTTCCTATTATAAAAGGTGATAAGAAAGACATCTGTAACATGTTGTCAAAATACAATGCCGTTGTTGAAAGAAACAGAAACATACTTGTGAGTATCGTTGGGGCAATCATATTACCTGGGAAACAGAATATTGCTATCAGGGGACACGAGGAGGAAAGAGGCAACTTCCGAGCTCTTCTTAATTTTCAGGCCAAAAATGACTTTGTTGAAGGAACATTTGGAAAAGGGAGATGCACGTTCCAAGTATCTAAGCCCTGACATTCAAAATGAATTAATATCTATATGTGGAAATCAAGTCACTGAACAGATTGTCTCAAGAGTGTAATCGGGCACCATGCCTGACGAAGACACGGATGTCAGTACCATGGAACAGATGGCTCTGTGTTTGCGATACTATGATGGTGCTGTTCTACGGGAAGAGTTTATATTGTTCGCCGAATGTAAGTCATTACGGGCGAGTCGTTAGCAGAAAAGTTTTTGACCAACCTTGAACAGGCTAATGTAAACGTGGACAAAATGCGTAACCAGGGCTACGATGACGCCGCAAAAATGGCCGTCATTCACAGGGGTATGCAAGCTAGAATTAAAAATCGAATGCCGGGGGCTGTGTGCACCCATTGCAAAGCCTTTAGCTTGAATTTAGCGATTATTAAGATGTATTCTCGAAACATGATGGGAACCGTGCAGCAAATTGCGTTTGCATTCAATTACTCTGCTAAGCGACTGCTACGGTTCCAAGAAAACCTTGACAATGACGCGAATGCCCGTGTACAGATTAAGCGGAGCACTTAACTTCAATCTTTGTCGTTTCATACAGAACTTCGTATTTATAATGACGCTGGTGGCCGTTGGGGATGTGCTGTTCAAGCTAGTTAACAGAAGAAAAACTGTGATTTTATCACCATGCTAGAGGTTTGTTAATTCTAAGCCCAGCCTTTTCAAAATGGTACTACCACTAAGATGTGTATATGCTACTCTATGTTTCTTTGTGGTAGTAATTCATGTATAATATATTAAGTGCAATAAAAAATAAAATCAAGACAACACGAAGTTTTTCAATTTATACATGTACGTAAGGACAAAAGTTCTGTCCGGTTCAATATTGTTCATTAAATTTTAATTGTACGTTACTTTTAATTTTTTTATTGGCAAATTTATATTTTGAGACTTCTTGCTACATCATAAGGTGTTAAGAATTCTATACAAAAACATTCAACCAACCGTGACGGCATAAACCATGAATTTCACATTTATCTAAATTTTATGTACATGAAGCTTATAATCACAAATATTTCAAGTGATTTTTGTTACCAAAGGTTAGTCCTGAAGATGTAAAGATTTAGACAAATACTCAACATATGTTGTTATTACGAAGATGTAAAGATGATGATGATATTCTTATGCTTTTCTAATCATGAATAAAATATCCAATTTCAGAGTGTGTGTTACTTTTTTTATTCCGGACAGAGCTTTTGTCCTTAAGTATACATGTTTCGACTTTATGTCTACGTCAGAAAATATACAACAAACAGTATGCAAAACAAAAAGACGTCAAGTCCCTTAAAAAGGATGGGAACGTCCACGTGATGAAAAACAACGTCAGGTTGATAATCAAGATATGGATCAGCCTGATACGACGGGTTTTATTAAATGAAAATGTATTTATTCAATACACGATAAATGATTATAAAACCCTTTATGAAAAACCATTACTAATGAACATAAGATATGTTAATAGCACAAATCAAATAATACGCTCCTGTTCATACCACCGGGCCACGTTGTATTTCAAGTATGGATCCAGTAAGTCTCGCGCGTCAGTCTGTCCATATCGTTTTTAACAACATCAATTGATAAAAAGCTAAACTCATCCACATTATGATCAAAGCTATTTAAATGAGTGTAAGTATAAGAATCATATGATAACTACAACGGATGTCCTCACTCCCACATCAAATAGAGATAATACTGCTGTTTCACAACTGAATGTAGAATCCACACTACATTGTATTTTGTATTTCTAAGACATTGGTTCATGTACTCGCAACACTTTGATGAACATATGTTGGATTTACCATGCACTTACGTTTGTACATATTGGAACTGGTATGTCAGATGTAAATAATCCTTTGCAATTGTAAAACGAGTCTATATGTCAAATTACAAATTACAAATTAATAAACAAATTACTGAAGTATATTTTCCAGACATTTGATAGTTAGTTAAACGTCACGTCAGACGACAGAAAGTCGTGGATAAAGACATGCCACATATCTTGAATTTCAAGCAAATCGCTTGTGAACGATGTAAATAATAAACATGTTAAAGCGTTTTAAATCAACACAATGAATACACAATAGTCAAATAGAGTGGTTACTTTGTTAGTAGTCCTCTTCGTCTCTTGTGTACAAAGGTTTAACCAATTTGAAAGAAAATGAAATGATTAACATAGCTGGTGCATCACGTTTGCAGATATTCCTATTGTGAAGGCAGAATAAATAAAAAAGCAAATGCTTCTAATCAGACGCTTATATATTTGGTTAAACTTCAGTTGTTTTGACTGATATATATTTCATAGAATTAAGAAGCAATTTGCTTATATCAATGCAAAAACCCTATATTTCATATAGCAACAACTGTTGCCTGTAACATACAGGTTTGTGTCATGTACGACGGAATAAGCTATGACAAACTTTAAAGGAAAAAGGGATACTCGGAACTTCGTGCGTCAGTCTGTTTGTAATATTTGATGCCCGTTCCATATCTCCTATACCCATTGCATAATTTTCATAAAACTTAGGTAAAATGTTCACTTCATCTATACGACGTGCAAAACACATGTTTATATTTCACCGACAGTCAATTCATATTACAAAATTATTGCTGCACCACTACGCTTAAAGGATGTTCATATAGCTTGGATTAAACGTTCTTTAATGTAAAGACACGATGATCCAAACATTCTGGCATAGAGTTAGGGTCATTTACAGGGGTATTTGTTATTTCCAGTTTACGCTTTTTCCCGTAACTTACTTTAAGAAGGTTCATTAAAATTGGTTAAATGATCATTCATCAAGACTCTGTACCACATTCAAGTTCCAACCCTGCCCACTCAAGGTCAAGTTCATACCTAGGAGTATTGCTCGCTGCTCTGCATCTCACACACGCATTGGTCGTTTGTTGTGAAACTCTTATCCAACGTCATCTCTTCGCGATGATGGTGATAGTCTAATTCCTACTTGGATTCTTAAAGAAATTCCTGTGTAATTACTGTTGAAATGGTGCTGACAGAACACACTGATACCTTCCAGTCTTATATTGATAATATTTTGAATTCTTTCTTCACGATTTTAACACGTTTCTGTTTGATGAATATTTTAGTTACAACTTCATATTTTCTGTGAATATAAGGCAGTACTGAATGTTTCTCTTAAAATGATCGTCACTGCGAAGAATAAGTTCTCTTTCGAGCATAGTTTTCAGTCTTTTGTGTTCTGTGTATTTATTTACAGGCATCACCGTCAATACACCGATCATAAATAATATCGGCATCTGTAGTATATGAAAATGAATAAAAATGAAATAAAAGAATACTAATAGATTTTATTTAGATACTTCAAGTGTTCACACTTCTATATTCCTTTAAAACTCAAAGAAATGTTAGTGATTACCCCGAATACTATAATAAGATGGATGTAGAATTGAAGCCGGCTTTCACTACCTCTGAATAACAGAGAACAGTGAAGACTGAAGTTATCTTTCCGAATTGCTAGTATGTGGTAAGTTTGTTTTTAAAATCAAACACCGACATCAAATAAAGAAAATGACACAGTATGTGTGTAGACAAAGGAAACATGAAAACTGTAAATTTCCAATCTTGTTATTCGTTGCAGCAAATCCGAGTTTGAAGTTCTAAACAAATCAAGAATGTCCTATATCGCTTAGGCAACAGAGAAGAGTTTTTAGAGTCCTGCCGAGATCGCCAGTGTTAGAGATTCACCTAGCAGGGATTACTTTTATTTACACTGTGCTGTGACTTTGGAACATGGTGGGGGTAAGAGTGAGGTTGGGTGCGCACCATAAACCGGTTTAAGCTCCCCAGTGGTG
>JAUMHA010413277.1:0-10669 GCA_032359765.1 Saxidomus gigantea
CAAAGGTATCTACCCCAACCACCGTAAATGGAGCTACAGCTGAAACTCTGTCAGTAGGTAAATCCGCCATGCGTTGGCTCTTGAATTTTCCTCTAAGTTTTCGACTCAGTACACATTTATGAATGACCGATGAGACGAGTCGTTTAGCTCCAATGATCCAGAATCCTCGACTGCGTATTGCGGCTTCTGTAATAAGTCTCCCTTGATGATAGACTTTGTTATGGTGATGTCTCACGAGAAGCAAGCCCAGATGAGATTTTTGTGGAATAATCACTGGGTGTTTCATGTTGTTAGAAACTTCAGCATTGCCTATGTGTCTACCAACTCGCAGAATACCTTCATTATCTAAAAACGGGTTGAGAGTTACAATACTGCTGTTTGCGGGAACAGGCCGTTTCTTCTCAAGGAGTGCAATCTCTGTGTCATATGTTGCCCTCTGCGTTCGCTTGGTAACGAAGTTCTCTGTATCCTTGATATAAGCCAGGTCATCCACTGTAGCCTCCTTTCCTTTTTGTGTGTTTTGCATACTTTCTTCAACTGTGTAAAGGCCCGTATGAGAGATTCCCAAGTGGAGAACTTTTCAAATCTGGCGATAAAGCATTCTTCCTCATGTACTTTCAATGTACGTACTTCAGGTCTAATTTCAGAGTCTTTATCTGGGTTCAACAAATCAAAGCAAGTGAAGGTCTCTGGACTATCCTTCGCACTTTTATGTATTAGCGATGGACCATTGATCCAAATGCTGTTATTCATGTCCGGGAAAATAGGTGCGCATCTGGTAGCAAAATCAGCAGGATTTTTGTCAGTCGGTATGTATCGCCACTGCTCCGGTGATGAAACATTCAGGATTCTTTCCACTCTGTTACTGACGTAAGTGAAAAATCTCCTTGTTTTGTTGCATATATATCCCAAAACAACTTTGCTGTCAGTGAAATAAGTCATTTTGTCCAAAGGAATATGCATTTGTTCTGATATTATTTCTGCTATCTCCGTAGCTAAAACAGCTCCACACAGTTCTAATCGGGGTATTGTGTGCCTTTAGCTGGAGCTAATTTCGCCTTTCCAAGGATAAATCCAGTACTAATTTCCCCACTGCTGTCTAACACTTTGAGATAGGCCACAGACGCAATTGCCTTCTCGGACACATCTGAAAAGATGTAAACGGAAGCATCTGCCACTACGCTAAGTGACAAGGTTGTAAACATACGTGGAATGGATACTTCCTGTAAGTTTTGTAAAGAATCTTTCCACTTCGACCACTTCATTTCTTTGTCGGATGGTAAAGGCGCATCCCAATCAACTCCAGGAGCTGTAGCTTCTCGCAGTAGGATCTTGCCTGTTATGGTTATCGGAGCAATAAATCCGAGTGGATCAAAGATGCTGTTAACTATCGAAAGTACTCCCCCCCCTAGTAAACGGCTTTTCTATTGATCCATTGAAGATGAAAGAGTCACTTTTCAACTCCCAAGAGACACCTAGGCTACGCTGTGTGGGATGGCTTTCTGCACTGAAATCTAAGGCTTTAAGGTCGCTACCAAGGTCTTCTTTGGGGAATGCTGTCATTACTTCTAGACTGTTTGACGCTATTTTGTGTAACCTTATGTTACCTTCCTCTTTCAATATAGCTTGCGTCTTCTGCATTAAATCTGTGGCTTCAGCGACGTTTGGCTTTGAGGCTAAAGCATCGTCAACATAGAAGTTACCGCATACACAGTTTTTCACCTCTGGATCCGCATTTTGGACTGATTTCCGTAACCCATATGTGGCGACAGCTGGAGAGGAACAGTTGCCGAAAACATGTACCCGCATCCTGTATTCGATCAACTTCTTGTCTGGGTCGTTAGCTTCATACCAAAAGAAGCGGAGGAAATTGCGGTGGTCTTCATGTACACGATACCGATAAAACATCTGCTCCACATCCGCAGTGACAGCTATCTTGTCTTTGCGGAAACGCAACAGAATCCCAAGCAAGCTATTGATCATGTCAGGACCGGACATTAAAACGCTGTTCAAGGAAATGTCTTTGTATACGGCAGATGAATCGAACACACCTCTTAGTTGACCTAGTTTTTTCGGATGGTACACCCCAAAGAAAGGCAAGTACCAACGCTCACCATCTTCTATTTTAGGAGCGATTTCTGCGGCTCCACTGTCCAATACCCTGACCATGAAAGCAACAAAATGTTCTCTTTTTTCTTCATTCCGCTTCAGACTGTTATCAAGAATATGTGCCCGGTGCCAGGCCTGTGTTTTGTTGTTTGGTAACCTTGGTCTGTCATTTTTGAATGGCAGCGGAGCCGTCCAGAGACCGTCTTGACCTTTGTGCATCTCCGGCCCCATCAGCTTGAGGAAATCTTTGTCCTCTAGAGAGGGTCCAACTTTATTGTCCTCTGGCGTACAGAGAAATACAGCATCTCCTTTGAAGGTTGGAGCAACCCCGAAACATTGTGAGTTCATGCTATGAATATTCTCCTTAAGATTAAGGTTGTACTCAAATGGCTTCATTAGTGTAGCGCGACCATTGGGCAAGATGTAAGTTTTGTTGACGGAAACAATCTCCGGTGTATGAACTTTTCCCAGACAGACTTCTCCTTACAATTACCCAACCAAGGGAAAGCCTCTGGGCAGTAGGCATGCCCCGATCTCCAATAACCTGGTCGATCACATGATGGGCTTCTGGTAGGTCCCTTCCAAACAGCAACTGTATATTACTACCTTGATGCAATTTTGGTATCTCACTTGCCAGGTGGCGTAGATGTTTATAGGCTTTTGCAACGTCTGGTGTTGGAATCTCTGATGTTTCATTCGGTATCTCATCACATTTTATGACAAGTGGCAATTCGATATCTGTTACACCGTTGATGGATCGAACGTGAATATTGCTTGCTCTCCTGCCACGTTTGGTGACACGGCCTGAGCAAGAATAACGTATACTGTGTTGTTTCACCATTGATATGTATTGCATCAAATAGCTCTTGGGTCGCTAAGGAGCGGTTCCTTTGGTCGTCAATGATAGCGTAAACACGCACTGCCTTATCTGCATGACCGGATAGATAAACATCTACAAGTAATGTCTTGCTGCATGACTTTCCTATGAACTTGTCGCCACACAGAGTAGTGCATTTTGCTGAAATGTGAGGTGACTCCGAAGACTGCTCCCCGCCATGGGAGTTTCCTCCAGAAGATGATCGTTTCTCTATGTGCATGGCTGTAGCATGACCTCCCCCACAGTAAGAACATTTTACTGTCGCCTTGCAGTCCTTCGCGATATGGTTGTTTGATTCACAACATTTATAGCATATCTTCTTTTGGCGTAGAATACTCCTTTTTTCTTCTAGTGATTTTCCTTTGAAGGCTCTACAATCATTCAAAGAGTGTTCGGCATTATGTAGAGGACACCGTTTCATTACGCCGTCAGGATTTATATTTTGTTTGCGGCTGAAGACAGACTGATCTCTAGCAGAACCCTTATGAAGAGTTTGAGTTTCAAACTGGAAGGCAGGGTCATTGTTCGTCTCACTAAGTTCTTTAATGAAACCTACAAAGAAGCTGAATGGAGGATATTGCACCTTTCTGTCCATTTTATAGCGTGCTGCACGAGTGACCCATTTTTCTTGCATATAATGTGGTAGTTTATTTATAATGGGATTTACACCTGAACTTGAGTCGAAGTAGGCCAGTAACGCGGAATATTGCGGATTTGTCTTCACAGATTCAATTTCACATAGAATGTCAAGCAAGTCGTAAAGTCTACTGCAATCCTTGCCAGATAATCTTTGGAAGTTAGCAAGTTTTTTCTTCAATGCTGCTTAAACCATTTCTGGGCGGCCATAGCGGTAGTTCAGTCGTTCCCATATAGCATGTAGTCCTTTCTTTGGATCATGAGCATTTGAGTTTTTAATACTCTGTGCAAAACGACCTGACTCTACACTAAGATGTTTAACTAGGAGATCCACCTCTTCGCTTGCTGATAGACTCAACTCCTCTGTGAAACTCTTGAAGCTGGCTCCCCATGATGCATAACTCTCTGGTTTGTCGTTGAAGTTGGTAATTCTCATAAGCTGGAGGTATTTCTTCAGGAGAAACTGAGACAGTCCAGTGATTATACTATCATTTTGATTTACATTAGGTACATTTGTGATTGCTTTAACGTGACTTGGTACAAAACTGTTTGCTTTTGGATTCAACACGCCTTCGGTGGAGCTGTCTTTCACATGTTTAATCATCGGAGTGTCGAAAGTGATTGAAGGGACAAGGTTCCTATCTTCATTTAATTTATCTTTTGGTGTTGGTACATGGTTAAACTTCCTTGGTGGTGTTATTGATCAATAACTTGGGTCATTTTCATACACATACCGTCTTGTATATTCTTTTCTATCGACGACACTTATGTTTTCACTTTCAGCTTCTTCCTTAGCTCCAATTTCTGCTTGTGCTGCTTGATTTTCTAATTTTACTATGTCCAATGCTATGTCAAGTTCCACTTTCTTTCTTTCATTTGTCGCGATTGCTTTTTCTATTTCTTCTTTCATCCATGCTTTCTCTTTCAAGATTTTGGCTTCATTGCGTTTAAATTATAGTCTTGATTTCTGGATTTCAGCTTCTTTGTTCTTTACAGACAACACAGAACTCCTATTTGAACGACTAACAGACATATTTTCGACAATGTCCAATTTTAAACTTCTTAAATTGTCTATTTCACAGTCGAAGATCCTTTTGTACCTTACACAGCATTCTTCATAACGAGAAAGTTCTTCAATAGAATCTTGCGTGCGTGTATGACTGAGAAGTTCAATATACTGGTTGCTTTTTGTTTTAAAATTATCGTAATAGTTTTTCAACTTGTTTGCAAGGTTTCTCAATGTTTGCAGTTCATATGTACTTTCACTCTCCTTAATCTCAATTACAATCGTCTCTACATTGTACCATGCTTGTTGAAAGGAATCGTATATTTTGTTTTTCTGTTCTTCATAATATATCTGCCCTTGTTCTGTCAATGTTCGCAGTCTTTTTTCGCCTTCGCGTATTTGATCTTCAGGCTGTCTATCTTCTACTAGGCTGACTGGAGGATCTCCTTGTTCTGACATCTTTAGCCGTTGTACAGTTCTTTTACTGTCATGCCATAAAGCATGAAGTATAAACCAGTTTTATATTTACCATTTATTGATGGAGCACCAACGTCATGGAGAACAATGGGTATGGTAAAAGAACTGTGTGGGGCCATAAAGACTGAATATTCGAGGAAAATTGAAACATGTGCGCGGGTCGCGCCAATTATGTAAAATACAACAAAGAACAAAAAATTAACAGAATGATGTCGTAAATGCCGAAAAGACTAACACAAATGATTGTCTTAAGCGAGTGTAAGGGTTCCACTTCCACTTTATAAAACTCTGGAGAACTATGGTTCCAGAACATATGTGGAAAAGTCTGTATTTTATTTTATGATAAGGATGTTTTCCTATGATGTTGTGCTGTAAATGATGTAACGTATGTAAACAAGCCTGTCAAATCACATTTCGCGTATGAGTTCAATAAAGTTCGGATAGTTTTCAAAGAAAGTAATGTAACAGTATTAGAATCGAAACAATAATTTGTTCCGTAAATTTTATCGTTGAATAAAAAACAGTCGTTCGGATACGAAAAGTTAAATCACAAGTGATTTAATAACTACGCACCCAAACTCCCGACTATATTTTATTCGATGATAAAATACAGGGAGACATATTATGACTTTAAGTTAAATAAAAAGTGTACAATTGTATAAAATAGTTATTTCAGGCAATATAAAATTGACTGAGCGCAAAAAAACAACAACGTACCGAACACAGCAGTGGTGATTCCAGTACGGTTGCCACTCATATGTGGTCCTCTTGGGATGGGCCTGTCATCCAGAATAATGTATGCAGCTAAGTGTCCACATGGATTTATTCGCGATTTGGACCTATTTTTTGGCACCTAGAATAACACCATCTCAGGAATCAACGGGTTGGTCCTGCGAAAAAGAGTCAAGATTACAAAAATTGGCATGCTAATAAAAATGACTGGAAAAGTTGACGAGTGTTGCACCCCACTAAAATAACCATTCATCTAGAATTTGAAAACATACCATACAGAAGCATAGCTAGGGACTCCGAATAAGTACCAAACCATGCAAATGATTATGTGTTCAAAGCATTATAAACTATAATATCAAGTAACATTTCACTACAAAAGCAAAAAAAACCAGTTCAAAATCAAATATTTTATTTTGTAAGCAGATCAATCAGACGGCTAAATTTATTCACAACTAGATCTACAATATTCTCACAATATTTCGTTTTAAGTTTGAACAGAGTCATTTTAATAAACACCCACCTACCATGTAATTTTCCGTGCTGACACCAAGTGTTGTAACTGATGTGAGTATTTACTGCTCGATCTCGATCTAGAAGTAATGTTTCTTTCCAATTTCATCAAATAAATAGCTACGTTGTTGTTGTTAATGACTAACAAAAATAAACAGATGACAGGAATTACGCCATTGAACGCGCTTTGGCTGTGACATATCTGTCTGATATTTGTCTGATAAAGTAACCCAGAATCCTTTTCGTGTGCCATGAAATCTGCAAGCACGCATGCGCACAAAAATCTACTTTCATGGCGATTTCCATGTTGTGAAAAAACGGAAGTCATAAAAAATAACTGCCTTAGTCAATGCAACTAATGCTAAGACGAATAAGTAAATACGAGCGTTACCGTCTCGGGGATTTCCCCGACGCTTCGCGCCGGGATAAATCCCCTAAAATCAATACATACACAGAATATGAAAAGTCGTGCTTGAGGCGAGATTTTGAATTATGTTGATTTAAGAAGTTTCTTACGGTAATAATCAATGACCTAATGGTAGGTTTATACGTCTTTGTAATTGAATTAAAATTATTGTTGATACATAATATAGATTGCTTTTACTGTAAACTTACTGCAAAGTAAAGGGATACTGTATAATGAGGCGATCGGTTGTGCAGTACTGTACTGTAGTGACAGCTGTACACAAACATACATGTACAAAATGTATATGATCGTGACTGTTTTTATTATTTATGTAATGACATGTCCTTCTCTAAATAAATTGCGAAGGAAAGAAGGAAAACACAGTCTGTACTGTTGGCATTTCACATTGTTTTGAAGTTGTTTTTAGAAAAAAAAGAATGAATATTTAAACTGCTTTCTAACAAGACAATACTAATGCCTTTCAGAGTTGCCACCAGAAGATGCAGATTGGTCGAAGAACAAACCAAAGGGATGGCCCCAACTGGTATATGAAGACCTTGTAGACTACATGATTCACAAGAAAGCGTACGATGGGAAAGAAATGAAAGCCTTCCGGTCCCTTTACGGAAAGAACTATGTAGAAAGTGAATGGCTTGGTGATGTTTATGACTGCAAATGGGTGAATTGCACTTCTTCAAGGCAACAGTTTCTCCAAGTCAACCTGGTGTCGGACGAACTGACTATAAGGTATGGGCAGCTGTTTCAGACTCCTGTATTCAAACCGGATACTGTTCGTGCCCTGCAGGTTCTGGAAGAAGTTGTTCTCACATAGCAGCTGTCCTTTATGCGGTGATAATGGCATGGGATTATGGAATCGCTGGGGAAACATGCACTGACAAACAGAGACTATGGGGTAGGGGTTCCTCTAAAGTGCTCTCGTGCCATGATGAATTTGCTGACATTGTTGTTGAAAATTTAGTGAAAATGGTTAAATGTGATGACAAAGTGTCCAAACCGCATCAGTTTTTAGACCACCAAGATATGAAGACATTTGATACTAATAGTCACATGAAACCTTTGTGGGAATGTAAGGGTACGATGCTGAACAAAATCCTAATGGCTCCGGAGAAGACAATAACGGTAAAGTCACCTCTTGTACATGGACAACATGATGTGAATACAGAGCAGCCTGCAACACCGTCATGTGCTTGTTGTAAATTATTCTTTGATAAGTATGTTGCAGTTGGTAAGAACAGAATAACTGTCCTGCAACAGGACACTTTAGAACAGTCCTCTTCATTGTGGCTGGACAGTCGAAAAGTTCGCCTTACATCCAGTAAGATCCACAATCTTCCGAAGACTTCAAGAGGAAATCCTGACAAATTTGTTACAAGCCACATTTACAACAGATTTAAAGGTTGCAGCAACACGGCATGGGCAGAAGTATGAACCAGTCGCTCGACAATGGTTTCAACAGAAAACTGGACTATCAGTGCGGCAAAGTGGAATTGTCGTTCGAGAAGTACAATATCTCGCCGCTAGCCCTGATGGAGTGATTGATACCAATACTATTGTAGAAATAAAGTGTCCTACTAAACCACTACAGGAACTCATTCAGTCAGGAAAATAGCATCAACTAACTGTGGCTTGTTCCTGCATGATTCAGGGAATGATGTACAGCAGGTAGTGTCACATTCATTACTTAACATATACTCACTTTCATTCTGTAATGGTGTGGCAGTGAATTTTTCTGTTAAGAAGTCGTTGGGACTTGTTGGTTTCGGCGTTGAGTTTGCATTCATGTATGTGGTTGATTGTTGCGGTGTGGTTAAGTTGAGGGATCTTATAACCAGTGGCCTGCGTGCCGGGGTAGCCTTTAGAACAGTGTATCCCATATGTAAACTTGGCACAGCATTTTCTTTGGTTGGCCGTCCATCCACAAAATGTATTGAGCACACCTGTAAGACAAATACAGAAGTTTTTACTTTATAATAATATATTCGGACAATACATCCTATCACTACAAAAATAACCAGTGCCTGACCTGTTGCAGAATGTTTTCCTGGTTTGCAAAAATGTGCTGTTATAATAAATACAGTGAAATGCCGGATCCATCTGTGAAATGTTAATTACTGGTCACCGATCATTCAAGTTCTTCAATCGGAGTTAAATATTGTTAAAAGTAGGGGTACAAAAACTGAGACTTGGGGAACGCGTGATATTGTGGGGAACCCGGCTCTGGATCGACAGTGTGGAAATTTGTTTTGTCATTTAAGTAAGTAAAGTAAAAACCAGGTCGGAGAACTGAGCCTCGTGGTACTCCTAACAATGTTGCTAACCTGTCAGCTGAAAACCCCGGGTTTCAATTCCTAGTCTTAAGCACAATTTCTAAGTGTAACAGATTCAACCGACATGTATACAGTACAGATATATATCTACATATCGACTAGTTGTAAAATTCACTTGTTTACATTGAAGGAGGTTAAAAAAGATATAACATATGTAATAAATGCCTGTCATAGCATGTATAGAGTACATAGCATGTATAGAGAACACAATTCAAATCATCAACATCACGACAGGTAAATACACTATGTATATCCTTCCGTGATTGTACAATATTATTAAGTATTTAACTGATGTACTATTGATTTTGAAGCTGGATTGAAGTCTTTTCTGTTCAATGACTTAATCCACAATCGTCGTTTTTCATCGTTAGCCGGTATACAATGCAACTTGTAAGGAGGTAGACAGGCACATTCCTTGTGTTGAATTTTGTGTTCATTACACAACAAATTGTTCCAATCGTACAACTTTTTCTGACTGTTCACACACCCAACGACTACACATTGCTTTCCTCCACTCCGTTGGTATGGCATTTTCACAAAATAATTGTTATAAAGAACCTACAGACAGCAGATATATTGAAAAATTCGTTCACTGTGTTTTTTATGTATCGATTATGTTCAGTACCGTAATGGCGGATGGGAGAGTATTCAGGGCGGTAATTCGGTAAATACTAATTTATGGAATCGTCTGGTTTTGAGATCCTTGTATCTACGAGGCATACAGAAAGACACCGTAAAAACTTTTGGAATAGTTCTAAAGAAACATCGATCATGGCAGAGAACGTATTCTTATTTGTTCCAAACATTGTGGGTATGTGAATATATTATCATAATTGCCTCATTAAATTTGATACAACACAACATGCAGCTGATAAAGCAGTGTGTATAAACATGCTTCTAAGTGTGTAACATTTTATTGGCTTGGGTTCTATCTTAACTATCTGGAATGTAGTGAGTCTAATATCCACAAGTGTGATCAACTAAAACAAATACAAGTGTACTGTTTAAAGTTTAATTGAAGACTGATTAGAGCGGGAACTGACCAGTATAATAGTGTACCATGCACATGGAGAAGTGGAAAGTTACTGAGAGTTATTTTTAGACAGTTCTTGAAACATGATATCATTACATTTCCCTCTCTTGGAAAGAGTTTAATGTCTCCAGTTTTGTTCATTTATAATCCATTGAATCACTGTTCCATATTGTAAGATTACTGTCTATATTCAGTTCGTAATATTTATACTGAACTAAATCACAATTCACTTATTGAAATGACATCATAAATATTAAAACATGCACATTGTATAATAAACAAATAAACAAACTGCATTCATTATATTGAAAACTTTAGCAATAATTAACTCATTAATACACATTTTGTAATTTGCAGTGTCAGAGTAATTTTATCATTCCCACAGATCAGTGATGTATTGATAGCATCTCTCATTTATTTGTAAAGTTCTCACTATAGTAAAGTCTGTTCCTTTTCACTCCCTACCAGAGCGTGTTATGTAAGGTGGGTCATTAGAGCTGGGCATATCAGGTAAAGGCTGGGTCAATGGTTCGTC
>JAUMHA010413310.1:0-22439 GCA_032359765.1 Saxidomus gigantea
ATGGGATTTCAGGTAGGATCTTCAGTAAAAGAACTACTTGTAATACAAATACTAAAATACAATTATTAATCAAGTGTTAAGGTTCTCACAAGATGGATATATATTACAAATCTAATAAAACCTAGTTCAAGGTATACAACTTGATTAAAATCTGTCTCTATGTGCCCCCTTCTGAAGTAAGCTTCTGTTATAGTAGATGCAGGTGATCAGATGTACAATGTAGCATCTGTATGGTAAGTGGCCAGTCCAAACCGGAAAGGATCTACTTACTGATTATGATAAAAGGGTTGATGTTTCATTCAACTGGAGGTAGTAGGAGTAGGTTTGTAAGCAGAAACCGGTACATTGGCTGGGCAACCCCTACTGACATGTCCCCGTCACACCCTACTAATTTCTGTTATGTGCAGACTATGATTTGCTAAATAATAACAAGATTGAATTTTATTTTTTGGGTTGCCAATATAAATCAACACCCACTAACCAGTGAAAAAGCTTGTTTACTACTACAATTAAAATACTAAGTACTTGTTAAATATAAATAAATGCATTTAATATACAAGAATTGTTTAGGATTTTGACTAGTGGCCTGCAGGAAGGGGTCTGATAGCAACTGGAGTAAAAATGGTAACTAAATTTTATCATTCATTTGACAGTTTACTATGTTATTTTCCAACAACCTCTATGCACATTTACTTAAGGCTTTTCTTGGACTGGTAATAATCATTGATAGTGAAACCATGCAAGTCCAAGCTTATCAATTTCTGGCTTAAACTTTAGTCTCTGTGTGGTGAAAGCCATGAAATCAAATAGCCAGTGAGGGGTGTTACATTCTAAAATACACTGGATGCACTGGATGCAAACCTGGTCAACCCAAAGTATGCACCAACCTGTGCTGGTTGGTAGTAAGTTTGCGCCCAGCCTTAGACGTGTCATTCATTTGACCATTTTGTGATTTGTCGAGTATCCCATAGGACGGCCAGGTCACACTGTTTTGCGGCGAAATGTGTTTTATTTTTAATTTTAATTATCTACACCATCCATCCAGGATAGTGGTTCGAATCCTGGCATAAATTTCTATGGGTGAGTATGGAATGTCCTGGATGATGGCCCCTAAACCATGCCCCTTTGGTCTGCATCATCTGCTCTCATTACCAGATATTATTATAAACCTACATGAGCTGGGCACTATGACATTGGAACTGGTAAGTCTGTTTTTAGGCATTGATACAATAATAATAATGTTTTCAATAAGTCTGGTCTAGAATGACTGTTGTTTTTATTTCATTGAGACCAGAGATGATAGTGAATCTGAACATATATACAATATAGCAAGTTTTTTAGGTTGATGGTGTAAAAGCAAGCTTAAGCAGTTTCTAATGTTGTCATTTCTGTTGTATAAATGCAGGAACCGGTTATAGAGTATTCTAAATAAACGGAACAATAATTTGCCAATCTGCCTATGCTGGCAACAGAACTGTTTAGATGGATAACAACAGCTGAAGCTACTATACAATGCTATACCAGAGCCTGGATTTTTAGTCCCATCTGTGTATATATGTAGATGTCCAGAGTCAAAAATATTCATTTGAGTTTGTAACGTTGCGAGATGCGGTATGTCAGATTTGTTCATTTTGTTTTCATTGGGCACTTGTAGGAGGATCTTACAAAATAGCCGTGTTTTATGATCTCACTGACCAAAACCACGACTTTCGCTCAATATTTGATAATCTATTCCTGGCGCCTTAGTCTAAGGGGCAGAACCCCAGCCTCAAGTTCAAACAGGTAGGCAGGAGTAGAGGACAATGCACTAAGGGCCAGCTGCAGGCCTTTATGTTGGACAATATACGGACCCTGTTTTGAATGACATCGAGGCTTTTGATGAGACTCAAACTCATTAATCAGTCAAAGACGCTACCTATTTACTTTTCTCTTTATGTCAGCTAACGGATATATTATTCCAATCAGTCAGTGTAATTAATAGTTTTAATTCAATATCGGAAATTTTAAAAGGATTACCAGGATTACCCGAAACAACTTTTTATTGGACTTTAAATAATTAATTGCGTACAAGTGTAGTTGATTCGGCGTATTAGTTGCATCTAGCCAATAAAAAACTTGTTAACATCATACCTACGATATACATATTGTTTTAGTGCAGGCGTACCTTGTCTTCTGTACTTTAAGAAAAGCATCGACTACAGCAGTTTAGATAAAAAAGACGTCCTTTCCGTTGCAAAAATAGACCTAGATTTCGGATATAAGGTGAAAATGTCTTCGACCTGTCTCGGAAGTCTTTCTCGCCCGCGACTACACTAAATAATATAAACTAAAATAAGCACTTTTTGGGGGAGATGTACACGCTAAGTAAAACGATAAACTGCGGAATACACCATCGAATTGTACGTTTACCGTATGGATTATCGTGCATCGGGAATCGCATATCGTGTATCGTGTATCGTGTATAATATATGGTGCACGTTGCAAGATGAATGATACGATATGATACAGGATATACGATTGACAAAATACACGATGAGTGCACGCACGTTATACACACGTTACACGCACGTTATACGCACGATATACGTACATTTTGACAACTGTTACGTTCCTACTAATGTAGCTGATAGAGGCTTTCAAACTTCTTGATAACTGTATAACTGCAGAGTGACCTTATCACAATTAAAATTTGCATATTACAATTACAACAAAAGCAAGTGTCTGAAGAGTATGTGTGTTACAGATAGCTTGAAAGTAGTTTACAGGAACAAGTGGAAAAAAAAAACGAATGGCGGAAAAGTCTTTTAGAAATGCTACTGGACACATGGCATCAAGTTGCTTGGAAATCCTTGATTTTGTTTCATTGTCAATATGCCATTAGTCGAGTAATTGTCTAGTTAGTCATTCGTACTCTTTGAAGCTGGAACACATTGAATACACTTAAACGGTCACAGTATGCAAACAGACGTCAACTGTGATTGAGGACAAAATGACACATGAAACTCAACATATTTTACCGTGTTTACCCTGAATGGCGTTAAAAGGGCACAACAGTAAGTCGATACGACATTGCGTACTGATGATTTGCTATATGCAGTTTATTAATAAGGTCCTGTTGTATAGAAAATACAACGCATTCTGAATACTCCACACTATTCTCTGTCCTCTCGGAATTCCAAACTTATCCTCAGACATCTACATTAAGATTGTTTGTATATTTATAGAGAGGTAGAACCCAATTTACAAACAATAACTTCTATGTTGAATCAATAATTTTTTATTATTCTTAAAGGGTACAAAATAAAGTAACGTCACTTCTGAATTGGACAAGTTCAGTAAAATGCACAACCAGTCAACTCACACCGCGATACCGGAACTTGATCTTGAGAGAAAAAAGCGTAGTTAAGGCAAACATTAAAGACACATTAATAACATGTGTATTACAATCTCAGGGTATTCCGTAGTCCGTAGATATACCTACGTGTAAACTGCCTTTTGTCTTATAAATGTCTGGCGAAAATGCGAATTAAGGATGCACGAAGTTAAGATAGAAAGACAGCCTCAATATACTCGTTCAAACTTTGTTATATTGTATGTCGAGTACATTTGTCGATACGTGTGGCTGAAATATATTGGGACATAGTGTCCTTTGATTTGATAGTGAAACAGAAATATCAGAAAAATAAAATGTAAATTTTCATTTCAAACTAGATTATTTCATTCGTCATGCCATATTGGACAGAGTATGGTTACGAATATTGGACAGACATATCCTTGAGGATATACTATCACCCGCTCAAACCATTTACACAAATACTCAGAAACAAAAAGGAACAAACTTAGATTTTAATATTTTCTTGTAACAAATAGTATTGGGTTTTTAAATTAAATGGCAACTAATACTAATAACCACATGAGGTGTTTGAACGTCAGACATGCATATCAGTAGGTATTGCATATACGGCTCGATTAAAGAAGGAACTAGAAATATGAATAATGAAATAAAACAAACACGTTATATAGCTGTTGAGAAAATCGATTAGTATTAGATAAGCTATCATTATCTTTGGTTGGGAGAATATAAATGTGGATTTAATAATATATGATCCTGGATGAGAATAGTGAATTGAGTTAAAACACAAGTAAGTGATAGCAATACACTAGTGTGGTTATCAAACAGAATATAAAACACATAGCTGTGCACTGTTTCCTTGTTTCAGGTCATAAATCATATTAAAGGTAAGATTTAAGAAAACGTTCATTTGTATAGTTTTGTTGCCAAGCAACTGTAATTTTTTTTCTTTTTTTCTTCTTACCATCCATTATATATTTACTAGAAGTGAAAATGAATTGTCATTAAACAGAATTTACTTACAAAAAATGAAAAACGGTCCATGAATCTATGAGAACAATCTTTAAATTTCAATGCAAAATATTCAAGGCTTCTGAAGCTAAAATGCTCTTCATACACGTAGAATGAATATTGAGAAACATAATTTATCTGCAAAATTAACATAGTGAGCTTATTTTGTATTATTCAACAAGCTCTAAACAAGTGTTTTTCTACGAAAGACAATCAAAAGATAAGTTACAAATATTATGTCTTTTGCCTAGCAACCGGATAGAAGTTCGCTTATTTCGTATATTCAAAGGTTTAAATGCTTGGAATCTGATTGAAGAACTCACATTGAGTAGAACAATGAGCTGAATATACAGCCTAATAATTAACAAATCAGTAAGGAAAATTTGACTTAAAACTTTAAAGTTACATTGAAGATGACTTTGGATTGAAATTTGGCATTTACTTTAATACAATTAGAGTTTTAAATTGTCTAAATTAAGTTATTCCTTTCAGTTTATATCACCTTTCTTAGTCTAACTGACAACATGGCACTATTTAGAGTTTTTGTTTGATAGTTTTTCAAGAAAAGACTTCCAAATATAAAAACACTTTCATAATCTTTTATAAATGTACATGTATTATATATTGTGACCACCTCTGGATGAATGCCATACGGTGTCTGTAATTTGTCCCAAAATTTGTATCTGAATCCCTCCATTTCACTGTAACACAAAGTCAATCCGGAGCAAGTTGTGTGTGTCCTGCAGCAAATACATCTTAATACTCTCATGTTCACCTAAAATTTGAATCATATCCAAGTGAAATGCACCAATATTAGTTTTATTTGCATCTTGATCAATTAAAATAATGTTTTTAATTGATCTTAGAAAACATGGGATAACCGCATACACTTTTTAAGTAAATGGTTTTGCGTAATTGCAGTATACATTCACAACAGCAATCCTTAACTAGACTTCAGTGTGTATGGACAAGCTGGTTCTTTTACTAAAGAGCGTTAGGTAAATTTCTTAAGAAATTACACAACAGTGTTTTATAATTTCACTAGTAAATTAACAATTCCTGTTCATTATACATGTACATTGTATCTAAGACATTAGTGTTTTTTTTAGAAAGTTAGAATTGAACTTGCTTACTCTCACTACCCATAGAGTTTAATCACAGTCAACACTCTTGCTATTCCGTTCTCTTTCCATTTACACCACATTATCATTGACAACCAGTTTGTACATGTACAGCCCAAACAAATGGTATTTGTTTAGTGCAAGTTTGTGGAATTTACAAATAAGGTGTATGTATGTATAGGTGTGTTGCAATGTACATGCAGTAATAAAATGAGGGCACATGAATCGCATACACAAACTAGACTAGGATGTTTTGTTTTTCGTGATACGATATGCGATCTTACCTTTTACTTGGCAAACATATTATTTGTATTGTCAAGTTACATTGTCAATACATATCTTAAAACAAATGTAGAAATGTGAGTAAATAAAATCCCTTCATTTTGAAAATGTAACTCTCTGTAAGTACATGTACATGTATCAGATACTGCCATTACAAAAAAAAGTATCAATTTGTATTCTGAGACCATACACATATGTTCAGCAGTGGTATTGACAGAAAAAAATAATTGACTGTTTTAGTATTTAAAATTAGTACAGACCACGAAAAATAAATACGTTTATGTACCTGGTGTACATCTTGCATCTACAGCTTGAGAAGCCTCGTATGCTAGCGAGGTATGCCGGGTGGAGGACAATGCGGTCTCTTGGTTGCCATACAAAGTCCTTTCCAACAGCTTGTGTGCTAGGGGTAATGCAAACGGGCCATTTTCAGGGCTTCATTCTCTAGCTGTGTACAAGACAACCCCTTTAAGTGGTAAGGTCACTCACACCTAGGTCGAATTGACCGCGTGGGTGACCTATTATTGGACTAGGAATTAACTTTTTGTCAGGACATGACACGATCTAGTACACTCTTGCAACGAAAATAGGTTGTTTTTATGTTCTCGGGAATGCGGGCTGCCTAACCTACTCCCCCCCCCCTCCCCTATTTCTCCGCACCGCTTTCTGTTGTTGCTAGTTAGTGGTGATTTGGTTGCACTAACGCCGGTTACGTCATTTGATACCACTGCCAGTAACACTCGTTGTAGCATCTTATATTCACTGCTAGACACGCTGAACATCTACCAAACTCTGACATATGCAGTCGGGTAAATTACTCTAAATAATGAGCTATAGGCTTGACTTTCTAAACATCATGCTCTTTCGTTCATCTAAGGCTTGGCATTCAGCTCTATTGATACGTTTAAGTGGACAGTCTGCTACATTGCCAGTGTACTGACTTTTATCTGCCATGTAAAATAAATGTTTCCTTGTAAACGAACTAGATAGGAAACTTAATAAATTATCCTGCCAATATTTTAAGAATTTGTACACCATCAAGCAAATTTTGACGAAGTGTTGGCACAAACTGTTCAAGTTAGAATCAAAAATAAAACATGTCTGAGTCATGAATTCACTTTTGCATTTGTTAAACAAACAAGTATAAGCTTTGTCCTCCAGGACATACAACAAACATGCATTTCTGTGCATTTCCATATTGGCCTTATATTAAAAGTGATGAACATAATGCATTTACTGTAAATAAGGATATCCAGCATCTAGTCTGCATGGTGGGCTGCCTAAAACAATGGAAACGTTAGGAAATATAATTAAAGTAATATCATAATCAGTATACTAAAGTATTGTAAACTAAGCTAGATAACAGTTCAGGAAGCATGCTAACACAGGGAACAATTTACCAGATCATAAACCATTGGTGGCAAGTCATTTTACTAGAACCACTGTAAATGCAGACATTTTTAATTTATAATGTGAGTTGAAGCGCATGAGACATTATTATATAAAGTTAAGTGATGTATTTGTCAAAAAGGCTACATACAATGTACATGTTGACTTATATATTGATGTGCTGACAAAGTAAGCGAAATATTTGAAAGGGTGAATGAGAATAGATCAAAACGTTTCCGTTAAATATTTTAATTTGTGAATTGAGACCCAAAAAACCTTTCTGAAAATAATGTAAAACTCTTTTGCTTTGTAAGTTTGTCATTAGAAATAAGGCTATTTCTTTTTTTAAGAGTTATTCTTGAAATCAAATATGATTTATAATTTTCAAAACTAGACAACATGTCTGTGTTTGGCTTGAAATATTTAATATTTCATTGTAACTATAATAAAATTTATAACATGCACATTTTTTTTTTATTTTTTGTTTATGCCGAAGTACATTGTATGTGTCTTCATTTTTGATGTACAATTGTGAGATTTTATCTTTACAAAGTTGTTTATTTATTCCACAAATGTTTAGTATGTTTACATATCCAAAATTATGTTAAGTTGTCTCTTTATACATAGTATAACGATCACGCAGATTTGAAGATATTAATTTACATTTGAATAATAACAAAATATACTGGAAATGTCTTGATTTTGTTTCAAAAACGGTTTTGATAAATTACAATATTATACCAATCTCAATCCTGTCTTTGAATACTATTTTCTATTATTAATTAGGTTTTAATTTCGACATTTGTACTGAATACTACATTTTTTGGGTTATTTTTATTGATTAAGTTTTTCTTGTACAGTGTAGGTACATGTAGTGTTCTTTCGGGGAAGTTAATAAATGGTTCTTTTTAAACTGTTTGAATAGAAGCTATTTCCTTTACATAATTGTTCTGCTTCTTTTACGCTGATATTACAAGTATCCTTCGTATTGTTTTATTATATTTGTGTAATAGTTTCCAATCTACTTTGTTATAAGTGTCAGTTAAACTTTTATCTAACAATATTTAATTTAATACAAATATTTTTATGTCTACCATTTTAAAACCTCCTAATTCATATTTTAAAGTTGTTTCGTTTGATTTAAGCTGGACCGTCCAATATATAATTATTTTTACTCGTTTCTTTTAAAATTTCCTCGTTGTGGATTTTTTAGCAGTGATATTGGATGTACAGTCCACATCCGTTATCTCGACTTCGGTTATCTCGATTTTTCGATATCTCGACTGGATTTTCTCGGTCCCGATTTTTTCCCTTCTTGTTCTATATAAATCAACAACGGATATCTCGATTTCTTTATCTCGATTTTTTCGTTATCTCGACTAAATATTTGATCCCCAACTATAAAATTTCCTCTATTTTGACATCTGATATCTCGATTTGACATTTATCACCTGCCAAACAAGGTGCGAAAAGCTGCACGCGATGGTATTCGCTCCATTGTCGTCTGCTGTGTGGTGCGAAAAACACCAAGCGCGGCTATTCACTCAGTGATTCGGTTAACGACCCAAAATTAATTAATTAATTGTTTTGCGACGTAAACTGTGTAATATGCGGAGTGGTTAATATGTATTGAATTGTGTCAAAACTGAGAAAATTTATTTGCATTTTTAAACAGCAAGAAATGAAGATTCTGTCAATTATAAATCGTGTCTTCAATACGTACACACTAGACAGATAACATCTCGATATTGAAAAAAAAACGGATTGGCAAACGCTGAGAGTTTTGGAGAAGGACCCGGGGGGAATCCAATCTTTCGGCACCGGAGTGCAGGACAACATGACTCAGATTAATTGAACATTTGGTTTGTTTAAACCTACGAGCTAGTTTCACAACCTGTGTATTACACAGATCATAAGATGGTAGAAAGAAGCAAACCTCTTTCTATCAACAATAATCTTCCTTACCCCCCTCCCATCCCCTATCGAGCATATTTTATCCAACTTCGGTTATCTCGATTTTTCGTTATCTCGACTTATTTTCTTTGGTCCCAAAAAAATCGAGATAACGAGAGTCGACTGTATAAGTTTTGGTAGCGCTATTGATTTAATAACCGTGAACAATATATCGCTCATCTGAGTACCAGTGTACTTAAAATAAGGAAGTCACTGGTTGATAGGGAACGTCACTGGTTTCCAAGGAAATCACTGGTCGGTACTAGAAAGTGTATGATTGCAAAACAAGTATATTGCTAGTTGCTAAGGATGTCAATGGTTGCTAAGGAAGTCGTTGATGACTAGATGATGCTAAAGGTTGCTAAGGAAGTCAATAGTTGGTAGGGGAAGTCATTTGTTGCTAGGGGAAGTCATTGGTTGCTATGGGACTTATTGTTCCTAAGGAAGTCAATGGTAGCTAAAGGAGCCACTTGTTGCTAGGGAAGTCACTGGATGCTTAGTAAGTCACTGGTTCCTAAGGAAGTCACTGGTTGCTAGTGGAAGACACTGGGCGTTTAGGAACTTAATTGTTGCTAAGGAATTCAATGGTTATAGGAATCTAACTTGATGCTATGTAAACTCTCTGGTTGCTAAAGAAATCACTGGTTGCTATAGGAACTCACTGAAGGCTAGGTTTGTACTATAACTCTATAAACAGACAAGGGACCGCCAGTTGCTCTTGTCAATTCTAACCCAAGGCCTGAGGCCTTGTGGTTTCTGAGAAAGTTTAAATAAGAAACAGTGACATCCTGGGTGTAGTCAATTCTGACCCCTGGGACAATATCTAAAAAGGCTTGGTAGAGGTCTACTAGGCAATGCTTCATCCTAAATATATAAGCTTTAAAAACATGTGGTTTCAGAGAAAAAGATGTTTACCTATTTCCTTAATAAGCCTTTGTAAAATCAAGTGATCGCCCAATTGTGGATGAGTTAAATTATTGGCTTTATCGGATTAGTTCTTCCAGAGTTAAAACGTTACAAATATTTTTTGTCTGAAACCACAAGCATACAGCTTAATATTTAGCATGTAGTATTGCCTAGTTAAACCTCTACGAAGATTGTAAAAATGAGGACACCTGGGTCAAAATTGACCCAATCCAGGAAATCACTAGATTTTATATAGACTTATATAAAAAAAAAAAAAACTATAAAACTATTCTTCTCTGAAACCGCAAGGCCTCAAGCTTAGATATTTGGCATGTTGCATTGCTTAGTAGACCTCTACCAATTTGTTCATATTATGATTCCCGGGTCAAAATTGACCATATTTTTGGTAGTCACTCGATTTTACAAAGGCGTTTATAGGAAAAACTTTAACTCTTCTTCTCTGAAACTACAGAGCTTAGATATTGTGTCATTGCCTAGGAGACCTATCAAAGTTTTATCAACTCATGCCCCCGAGGTCGAAATTGACTCTGCTTACGTGGCCACTTGCTATAGGAAAAACATCTTCTTCGCCAAAATCACATGGCCTAGAGCTCTAAAACTTAGATATCTGGAATGTAGCATCGTCCAGTTGATGTCAAGTTTGTTCAAATTATGCCCCTGTATACAAAATTGACCACAGGCACTGGGAGATGGTCTCTTGTCTGGATATAGAGTAATAGGAATCCTAGCTTCCAGTGAGTTTCCATAGCAACCAGTGACTTCCAATGTAACCAGTGACTTATCCTGGCAAACAGTGAGTTACCCTAGAATCAACTGACTTCCGTATCAACCAGTTTTCATCCTTTGTAACCAATAAGTTCCCTAGCAACAATTTAGTTCCCTAGAGCCCAGCGACTTCCTTTAGCAAGAAGTGACTTATTCAGCAACCACAGCGCAGGGTAGCACTATGTAACAATTTGTTTAATGCTTTGCATAAAATTATGAAAACCGGTCAGAATTCTATATTGGTTACTTGTTACTCAAACCGGTGCCTAAAGCCACTTAACCGTGTATTGCACCATGCCACATAGAGAAAGTGATAAAAAGCAAAAACACGTGCAGAATAATGATGACAAGTTTGTTTTTACGGCTGACAGAAGTTTAGAGCGAACAGGTTATTGCATTGCTAATGCAAGGTCAGAGGCAACAACAACAGTTGCTATGCAGTTCATTGTAAATGTTCCACCATAGAACGTCTTGTCGGTCGTTTGAGAGAAACTTAAAGGGTTTCCGACCGACCTCGACCGGGACGAGTCAGTCGATTTCACTTTGCGATTATGGGCGTACCGTCAAATGTGCTTTAATAACTAATAAATTTTTAGTCAACATCTAATGACATTTTGGTAATTTGTTGATTAAACACTCATATGAAATATTTTATATATTATCAAACACATTACTTTAGATCACCTCAAATGTCTACCCCGCGTTTCTTTATCCGTTCAGTATATTTAGTTTATTTAAAGCATGTCCCAGTGATAAAAGTTGGACTCAGTCCAGGGTTCTAAGGGTATATATGTATAAAGACTTGTATTTGGAAATACCTTTATAGGATTAAAACAAATAATTTCCTCCATAACTGCAAGGTTAAGAGTGTGGTGTTTAGGGCGTAGCATTCCATCTTTTCACACACATATTCTAATTGTGCACCTGGGAGTCAAAATTGGTCCCGCCCTTTTGACCTACTTTATTGTTTTTGAAAGCTAGAATGAAACAATTGGGATCAACTGTTAGCCTTTGCAGGCATATTTTTACGCTTACCTTGCTTGACCTTCACCTTTAAAATGTTGACCAAATTTACAGTTTTTCAAACACATATTAATATTGCATTGATTACATGTTTTTCGACAAAGACCCATTGACATTATTTCTTGTTGTGAAGCTACAAGCATAAAATGTGGGCCATATATGCAGTTATCTTAACGGGTTTCAATGTATTTGTTTCAGATTTTTAATAAACTGAAATACATTTATCATTTATCCTGAAATTGTAATGATTTTTAATGAAATGTTTTTAATGTAGGAGGTATGTGGAAAGTGACACTGGAATATTGTTGCGTTGTGTTCATTGGCTTTTCTTTTGCATGTTCAGGTAGGTGTTAAAATACAGTTTATTTTTTTCTGTTTACCAAAACATATCATGTAACAAACATGGCACCTAAAAGAACTCGTGGTATGCTCTTTGGGTCGGTGGATGTCTGTATCCGTTGGCCGTCTGCAGTCGTCTAATATTCAGACGACATCTCATCCAAAACCGCTGAGCAGCGTGCATCTTAACTTCAGAGGAATGTTGTTTTTGTTTTGTTGTTAACAGGAAAACATACTAAACGAAAAGGAAGAGGTTTCGATTCATCTTTGAATCTATTTTGTTTGTTTTCAATAGCGTCTTTATTATACTGTGCTATATTCATGTAGAACTTTCTTTCAATATAAAAAGCCTTTTCGCTTTAGAATTTCAATTAAGAGTACATGTACCTTTCCTTTCGCGGTCAGGTAACTTGTTGGTCGGTGAGCTTTTGGATGTTGCAGAAAAAGAAAAACCTTTACACTGACAAACGAAACATTTAAGCGTTGAAAATCCCTCCCGGATACTACAAACTCGGAAACAAAACGAAAGCGGCACTGTAGAGCAATGAAATCACTGAAATAAGAACGTCAGCTAAAAGTAAATATATTTTGACGTATTTTGCCGGGTTAAAGTTTAACGAGAACGTTACAAAGGGAGGTCATTCATTTAAACAAGGCACATCTCAGTTCTAGAGTACCAGAAGATGTGTACAAAGTTTCACTAGGCCCGTACCTATAGGTGGAAAGTTCAACTGTTTTGGAAAGTAGCATGTTATGGTTGTACCTTAAACAGAATAGAACAACTCGAGGCTATTCAACTGAATTACATAAAGGATGTTCGAGTCTTGACTGGTAACATAACACATATGCTTTAACACGCAAACTACATTTTCAAAAATGCTTTAAATAGACCTCACATGTTTCCTTCCGTGTTATCAAATACTCTGTATTCATTCATAATGGTATGAATACTGCAAATTGCAGTCTACTCAAATATTAACAAATAGTGTCATGGTCCTCTTGTGTTTAAAGGCCATTTTCATTCATTTCGTGTGATTTTAAGCTATATAGGTATGTATGTATGTGGGGGTAGTCTTGCATGCTACCAGCTGATATACGTTGTTTACACAACACGTTTCAGTCAGGTACCAGGACGTTCTTGCATCATGGCTAATATCCTGTTGTTTCACTATACTATGATTGTATATGTTCAGATCTTCAAAGGAAAGGTTGTCTCGCAAGATGTGAAATATTGGAAATCATGACAAATTATAGCTCTACTTAGCTTTTACATTTTACATAGAAAACACAAGAAACATCTTTTATAGTATTTGAACCTTATTACAGCGATTGTACCAAACGTATGCCGTAAACCGGCTAGTAATTCGTTTTACCGGCGCACTATCGAAAAAGCGGCAAACAAGCAAACACATTTTAAAACTAGGTATTCTTGAAACATTAAAGTCAGAGAAAACTATTTATTTAAATAATATATATAATTTGATTTATAATTTTTAAAGAAATTTTTCTGTTTTTCTTTATTTGCTAGGTCTTAAGCGGCATGCAAACTCTCTTTCCGGTTATATCGGGTCGCTACGTTTAAGCCTGAAACGAATTAAAAATATCTGGTTTCCAAGACCTGTTTTGTTTGGTCAGTTTCAATACACTAATCGACGTTTATCTTTGGTCTCCGACCTTCGCTTAATATATGGGACGAAGGCGCTGGAAGCCAAGTGTTTTATGTTTTTCGGCGCAGCGTATTAAGCTCGCTTTTGACTGGAAGTTGGTAATCTTTCAACCGCCTACGGAATTACAAGTAGACTGTTTAACATTTTTGGATTGCAACATTTACTCTGTAAGACACCTTTAAATTGCATAATACCGAATGAAAAAGGTCGATAAAATACTCTTGCGTTTTCAGTCTATCGTGAATGGTTTTATAATTCAAGTAAACATAATATGTTGTTACCTCCCAACTAATGTTAATTATGAGTGTAAAGTAAATAACGGCCAATAGTTCTAGGAACATATTAGATAAGAGAACCAATGATTAAGATTGTTTTCCTGATGCACACGGCTGTATTCGTTTGGAAAGTCTAAATCTAAAGGAATGAGGTGGCGAACATTCTCAAGCAATGAGGACTGCACGCTCTGCGGTTTTAGCTCTGCATTGTATCGCTAGTGATCAACGATTCGGCTACAAATGTATGATCAAATAGGATAACACGTACAATGTATAAATACATTGAACAGTGAATATCCTTTTATTTTATTTAAACTAATTTATTTTAGCTCGATTGTGCAGAACAATTGAAGTTTTTCGAGTAACTAAATCAAGAACGCTTTCTGGAAAACCAGTACAAGTGTCAAACAAGGAGGTACGGTTGTGACCCCGGTGGGGCTAGAACCCACAACCTTTTGGATGAGCGACAGACACCTTAACCTCCAGACCACCGCTCCTCTTTGTCAATATTCAAAAAATAATTTATATATATAGATCCAGATTTTTGTAAATGCATTGTTATCTAGTGAAGAATTTGAAAGATAATATCATAAGGAAAGATACTGTCTACACCTGTTTGATATTGTGCTTTTTCTGAAATTTTAGGAAAATTACTTAGGAGTCATTGGCAAGTATTGAAATGTTTAAACTGCGTTACGGCGAATAGAAATATAGAATACGATCGTGCGTATAAAATCTCTATGTTGTACTATAAAAAATACATGTCTCTTTGGTGTGATATCAAATTATCACTTTCCAACAATCTTCACCAAGTGTAACGTAGCGGCCGTCTCTGTCAACAATAACAAAAACGCACTCTTGGCTGCCCAAATCTCTCCTCCTAACTCCTGACCAAACTCACTCTTCAATGTTTCAAACTTTTTTATACTGAATGGTTCTATCTGAATGCAGGTTAATTTTGACATTTGTGAATTGTAATTAATGAGATGTTATTTGATTTTATTTTTACTGCCACTCAAATGATCTAAAATTAGTGAAAATCTGCGAATATTTTCCCTTTCTATTTCATTCTTACAAGTTAATTCATTTAGTTGCATTCGTCTATATACTTACTGCTTTTGTATAAATATATGCACAAAAACAGTAGTCAATGAAATTAACCCCTAACATGTTCACGTAATCACATAGCGTATGCACATAGACACTAAGTATTAATACGTATGCATTTTTCAGTATGTATTTTTCAGTTTAACTAAGGCACTTATTAAGCAACTAAAAGTTGTACGCATACACGATGCAGTAGTCAGTAATAAGTAGGCATAAATCAATTGCACATAGAATCTTGTCATTTAGACGAATACAGTTGTCAGTTACATAAACATAATATTTACTTAAATGCCCTTCAATTTGTATACATAAAGTGTTTACAGAGTGGCAAATAATTATTGCCATCTCGGACGTTATACTGGGTTGTCCGGTTTGTACTTCAAGTCGGAAATTTGTACCTATAAGATTTGTATACTACGTACTGTACAAAGATTGTGTTTATTAGGGTACATTTTGCACTCAAGTGACAAAATGTTGATTTGTCTTTGTATACATTTTACAGGAGCGCTGATCATTAATTGTGAAAGTGTCCGTCCTGTTGGAACTACAAATGTAACATGTACTTGTGTCAATTCTGCGGGATCTGGTGTGCAATGGTATAAAGCTGGAAATTACATAACAGACTGCTTTAAATTAACAGGACAGTGTGTACCTGTAACTGGATATATCTTTACAGTAAACGTTCCCTCCTCGACTTATACAATGACTGCAAATAGTTACTCTTATTCAGACTGTAGTCAATTTTCTTGTAATGATCAGACGGATACATCTATACAGCTGTCAGAAACTGCTTCAGTTGCTGGTGAGTACTGATGATAATGTATTAAACATTTTACTGAAAGTTGCTCATTGAGAAATTATATCGTTCCTGGTAATACCGTTATCATATGTGAATGACTAATAAGCCACGAAAGCTGAGACAAGCATATCACCATGTGAAAACATATTGCGGGGTACAGACATTATAATAGAATTAGCTTATTATCCCCCGCCGATTTATTTGATATTGTCGGATCTGCCGTTCATCTGGCCGTCCGTGCGTCCATGGCAGGGCTGATGGAATAACGCCATACCAAAAATGCTATATAAACGTCTTCAGAAATGTGGTTGTGTATACGTCGGGAGATCACAATTCAGTGAATATACCTGTAGATATACATTAAGTAATGTGATTCCGAACGCCAGACTTTCTCTAGTTTCTTCCCTGATCATACTAGTGCGGTGAACAAGTTTGATCTCACCGCGACGGCAGCTAATCAGGCCTCCGAATCATTGATCTATAATGACCCTGTTAAGGATTTTATATTAAGTGATATTTTAAGCATGCAATATAGAAAGTTCATGTTTGCGAAATGAAGGCGGTGTATGCGACGTCCTTTTATTGACGTTATCGCATAAATAAGTAGTAACGATTTAACTGAAAACCACGGTATAGCTTTGTTGATGTGTAGGTATATTGTACATTGTGAAAAGATACCGTAAATGGGAAAAGTCCTGGCAGCTTGTTTCCAGCACTGTCCCGTATATTTACGAGCTGACCGTTACATGTGTGACCATAAAATACGGATTTAGCTGGAAAACTACAGGATTCAACTCTTACGGTCAACCAATAATTAAACGGAACAGTGCTAGAAACCAGCCGCCAAGACTTTTCACGTATATATGTAACTTTACCGTATATTTGTACAATGCAAGTAAAACAATACTGAATTGCGCGAGTTCTGGTCACAATTCATAAGCTGTTATCATATGGTCCCAAGAGTATGTCTTCACTTATACTGAACTCTTGGCAATGTTAAAATTGCTTGAAAGATGGTAGATGTTTATTTTTAAGTTTAGCGCAACAAATGCTAAAATTGGTTGAAAGATGGTGGATGTTTATTTTTAAGTGCTTCAATTGGTTGAAAGATGGTGGGTGCTTAATTTTAGATTGAGCGCAATATATTAGAAATATCAAACACTCTAGTTACCATTTACCATCAAGTAGAAGGAAGGGAATTTTAAACGCATATCTGCATCAGTCTTTAAATTGTCATTATATCGTACTCTTTAAGCATGTTCTGCATCACTGTAATTGATATGTCAAAGTGTATCTATTTTAACTGGACTTTTCCCAAGAATTAAAGTTTTATTTGCTCTTTTCATTATTTTAGACTTCAAACCTGCCACACTAAACATGATGAATGAACCAGTAAGCAGCCACATGGACGGCAATATCAATTTTACGACGGAATGTCTTTATAAAGCCAACTCCGACGCAATAAGTGTTCAAGCAGAATGGCTAGCAGTTGCGGTACGTACTTTAAGATAATGTGTTTCTTGTCGATCAATATATTTCTATTGGTATGCCGCGTGAAGTAAATTTCGTTGTCTTTAAGAATAATTGTGCATATGTTTGATTTGATCCAAACATAAATGTATTTGCTCACAACGAAAACATGTTTCTGACCTTTTTAGGATGGTGTCGAGAAATCTTTGCCAAACGATGCAGTGATAACACAAGATAATTCATCTTGCAACTCTTGCAGTAAAGATTTTGCCGTCAAGTTACATATTGGATTTAACCACAAAGAGTATACTTCCGAATACAAAAGTGAAGTAAATCTACGTTTGGTAGTTGTTCATGACGGATTTCCGTCTGGCACAGTGATCGTTACTTCTAGAAACGTTTATTATACAAATGGTATGATATTATATTCAGGAATAAATGCCTTTGCAATAAAAGTCATTGATATAAATTTCAGAATATGTCATATTATGAACACTGTTACGAATAAATTATATCTGAGTACTAATTTTAATTCTTCGATAATATGTCTAAACATGGTTTGAGCTATATTGTAACTAGTGTGTTTGTGAATGAAATACGTTGGCCTTATTGGGATGCAATATGAGGAAGTTGAAACGGAAAAGAGAAATAAAGAAAGACATAATATGTTTTTCTACATATATGAAACTTTGTTTGGCAAATGAAGAAAAATGAACGCCTTAAACATAATTTATTGCTTGTACATTTATCAGTGACAATAAATTGTTAAAGTATCACAAACATCTTTCACCAAACAAACATTTGATGAGGCAATCAGAGAGCATCATTTGGAATTAGAAAATCACACATATCAATAATTGATTTAAACTCAATGGTCACTTACGTAATCCCACCATCATTGGCGCATTGTCAAGACTAACACGGTTGTTATCTTTAATAAAATGTTATTGGATTCTTAAAAGGGCTTGACATAGTTGTATAGCAGTGCGAGAGAATGGGCCCGTCCGTAAACTCTTCTACAAAACTCACCCTAGACACGTTAGTAGGCGAAATATCTCCGCAATCACATGCAAACCTTTGTGTGCAAGAAAATAAGTACATTGTAGACTATTGTGCGCTTTATTGACTTCAACATAGTCTTGCTGAAAACTAAACATCTCGCGTGAAAAAAAAAAGGTAAAATGGTAAAGCAAGACGCTGTAACACATCCTGTATGTAAGTTTGGTCGTACACATTTTTGTTAAGAATAATAAGTGCCGTTCTATGGAACTGAGTGATATATGCCCACACATGAATACTACTACTACCACCATTTTACGTCTCAAAAAATATATGATTCATGCGTCAGTTATCGTACGTGCATGTGCATTCCGTTTGCGTGTATCGTTCAAGTGCAAAGTTGAACGTGAGCACCACTATCTTGATAATTACCCTTTATCAAACAGTGAGTCAATATTTCTAGTAACATATTTGATAAGAAACAAGGATTAATTTTGTTTTCCTCGATGATGCATTACAATACAGTTAATAGTTTATAATGAATGAATTGCTGAATGTTGTGTATACTTTACTATATCTCATAAACACCTTGCTGGAATTTAATAAAACTTGCCAGAAAGCATCGATATATTAAGTCTGGTTGTGCATATAATGAGATGGGTCACTACATGTCAGAGATCAATGTCACAGGGACCTGTTGAGATTGGCCTCGGTATATCTTCTAAACCGCTTACTGCATTATAATACAATTTGAAAGGAATTATTACTTTGAAGTCTAGCTACCTATCTGTTTCATATACTCAAAATCGCGCCGCAAATATCTTGTTCATACTGTATGCAAAATATCTAAAAGAAAATTATTATTTCTTTTCGATGAAAGAATGGTTTATCAAACATTGTAAATTGTTTTTAGTAAAGTGTTTTCGGTAATTAGGATTGTAACATTTATTCTGGTGATTACAAAAAATCCCAATCCCTAAAATCTCATCCCAAATTATAACATATTTCATTAGAAAAGATGGCAAAGTGGTACCGATTCTGCAAAACATACTACAGACATAAATGTTTACGATACCCGAGTTCCAGCAATATGTTAGTTTTATAAAAACAGGTCATTAACAGTTCCTGTTACACTGATTTCACAAGTGGTAACCCTTCAGTTGATACACGGTTTCAATATTTTCATGCTGTCTTTTTATTTAATATTAGTACTCCGTCACATAGGACGTCCTATCCTTCAACAGTCTTTATAACAGCTTCATTTGTTTAGGTGAAACAAGTTGCCGTATGTCAGCCTCAACAGATGATTAACAAAAATAAAATAATCTATCCCATCTAGATGCAAATATGTAGGTCGGTTTATACTTCAAACTCCTTCAAATATCTCCATTTGATATATGACAATAATAGTTAGGCATCTTATATCACAAAGATATCATTTCAGAAGCTGTTTTCTCACAAACAAGTGTTAAAGTTCCGCTATTGAAAAACGGAATTCCATTATTGAAAAATTTGTGAATGATCCTGATGTATTCATGTGAACACTTCTTTCGATTGTGTGAAATACTTCAGCATGTTATATATTGGTAATTGCAAACTGCAGATTTCATTGATACATATTATTGTTTCACAGATTTGAACTCATAAAATGTTTATTTGCTCATTTGTATTTAAACGTTTATTTTCAAATTAGCTGATGGAGATCATGGATATAGATGGTGCAATGTTATCCAGGATGACGCAAACTGCATTACAATGATCACAGTTGGGGCAGTTTGTATTTGTTTTACATGTATTCAATGGGCAACAGCAATTAATTATACATGTAAGAAACAAAATAGGAAGAACAAACAACCTTCTAAAGGTGAAAAACAATTTATACAATTTTCGATGATAAGGACTATAAATCACATTCAGTAACAATTCTGAAATATATATCTAATGACTTGATTTGCTTTAGCTCAACTGAGCACGAAATACTCAGATGTGCGCTATTATGATCGCCCGATGTCTGGCGCCGGCCTGTCGCCCGTTGTCTGTCGACGTACTCCACATGTATGTTGTAAGCACTCTAAGGCCTACAGTTGAAGTCTAATTATAACGAATATTGGTCAGGTTGCTTTTTTTATATTATATTTTATGGGTCACGTTAGGTCAAAAACTAGGTCACCAGGACAAATCATAGAAAATGCTTGTAAACACTCTAGACCCTAGATTCTGTATCCGATTATCTTAAAATAATAATTGTATGTAATTATGAACTTGAGGTGAGGTTCGAAACTTGGTCGAGCATGGTTAAAAACTAGACCACCATGTTTAGCCATAAAAACACCATTTTAGACACACTACATCTATATTTTGACCTAAAAAGCTTGAAAAATAGTTTAAATGTATGAACTGATGAATTATATTTCAGGTTTTAAATGTCATGTTTGAAATTATATGATGTGATGTCAAAACTAAGGTCTACAGGTCAAATCATAGAAAATTATTGTGAATATTCTTGAAGCCGAATTTTGTGCTCAGTCATCATGACAATTTTTCAGAATCAAGAGCTAGGTCACCTGGACAAATCATAAGAACAAACCGTGTGCTCACTCCAGAAGCAACATTTAATATCTAATTAATATCCAATTAACTTGACAAGTAGTCTGTATGTGTGAACTACTGCATGAATGTTCCTATTTCAATAAACAAATCTATAAAAAGGCATATTGTACGACAATATTTACCTGGCACTCATTAATCTTCGCCAATATCTTCCGGTACGTTCGGGTGTGCGTTCGTTGATTCAATTGATTATCTTATCAAACAAATACATTTCACCGACTGAAGCTCACACCGCAGAGACGGTGACGTAGTGGTAAAATGACTAGCTTGTATGCAGGTTTCCATGGGTTCAAATCCTGCACAGATAATGCTAATTTATATAGGAGTATGGCTATTCTTATTTAGTTTGTGAAACTGTCTTATGCACCGTTTTCGCTTTTATATATTCTATATTTTTTGTTCTTTATTTTTCGTTGTTGGTAAACTTTGCTTTGTTTTCTGTGTTATTTTATGTATTAATACTTTTCAATGATATCCATGGCATTTCAGAAATGACATAGAGTTACATCGTAGGTTGAATGATTGTTTCTCCATCTGTCCTTCGATATATTAGCCGATGCAATATTATCTTTAGAGCGTAACTGTTTTTGTGATTTGCTCGTTGACATCTTCAGTTCTATATATAACTGTATGCAGGACGGCAGAGAAAGAATGCTCAAATAGTAATTAAAAAATGTTGAAACTCCGTTATGAACAAAGACAATAGTGAGTACATTTTATACAACGAAACAATTTATTACAAAAGACTTCTACATTTATTAATTGTGGTAAAATGAGGCACTTTTCGCCGTAGGTTCTTCTTTGAAATTGTATCAATTTATCATTTTACATTCATTGAACACATAATCTTTGTTTCGAGAATGTAATCAGATAGATATAGAGAGTGCCTCTTTAACCTAAAAGCTTCAGCTCTGCATTTCAATTATTGGCGATAAAATCATTAGTTTAAAATAAACTGCACTACGGTGACCGTAAACCATTCAATAATCATGAAGAGTTGTCGTTCTCTTCCTTGTTATACCTAATTATATAATTCAGTTATCAGTAGATTAAAGAATCACTTATTTTATATCATAGTACTTATAGTTTCTTTAAGAAAATGATTAAGAAATTCATGAAACCAAAATCTGGAAGATTACTTGGCACGCTTGAAGACTTGAAGATACAAATACACTGCACCAATATGTATATCGAAATTAAAAAGCAGATTTACAGCCAATGAAGACTTTGGATTGTTGATAGGCCACTTTTTATAGTACGCGATATCATCACTGTCGTGAACGCGCACCGGTACGGTGTTTCCGTAGACCGGTACAGTCAACCAAGATGGCGGAGGAAAACGACCAAACA
>JAUMHA010413311.1:0-10667 GCA_032359765.1 Saxidomus gigantea
AGTTTGATAATGTCGATATTATATGTATTTAATATATTTGTAATTATGTGTATTTTACCTGAATAAAAATCAATCAAGCTTATGTATTGAGTCAAACAGGACGGATGCAGTTTTTCCTAAGCGGAGAGACAATTTATTGTCATTTACCAAATAGCTTACAAGTTCAAGGACCTGATAAAATCTATCAAATCTTTAAATGTAGTTAGAGTACATCGTACTGTTTGTCTTAGTAATAGGGCTACCTTGATATTTCCTGATTGGTCTAGGGACTAATTTGCTCGTTTGGTTTACAAAATATAGGCCAGAGAAAGTACAGATTAAAGCTATAGATATGAAACGAGCTTAAACAACAGCATTTCTTACAACTACACTAAAACGGTTGAAAACATATGAACTTGTTATTGTACAAATTGAACCCAGTTATCTCAGTGAAGTTATGTACTCACATGCTTTTAATTAAAAATACAGTAGCAAAAATATAAACTGTAGCAATGAGCTTGTCCATGATTATGTACATTATACATCCATTTGATCCTCACGTGGAGTTATAAAACTTGAAACCGTTTGCGTAAGATACTTGATTGTTTGATTTTGGTCCTCGATTTGATGTTTCAACATGGATTGCTCTTCAGAAGACTTTGATAAATATTCCATCAAAGTTGTCATGTGTTCGTCCATCTTTGTCATTAGCTCTTTTTGCATTGTCGGAATTTTCTCGATGGCGTTGCACACTGTCTTTACCTCAACAATATTCTGTCTCAGTTTATCGACTTGCAAAACGAGAGAAGACGGTTCTGAAGAAGCAGGAAAATCTGAATATGTTTCTGTTGTCCTTTTCCTTTTTGTCTTGGGTTCGGCGGCTTGATGGGCTGGCTGTCCGCATATATGCCTTTTGGCATTCTTGAACTTGCGCTTGAAGCTCTTATGACCTTGACGTTCTATTTTAGGATTATGATCTGCAAAATTACATGTAAAAGATAACGTTAAGTTTTGTTGAAAATCCGAGTCATTTGTAACGTATAGGAAACGAAACTGAGTTTCCTTGCGATTTGCTAAACCAAAAGTGTAGCTGTGTGCAAGTGGTGTTTTGGAAAAGAAATATAATTTCATCGAAGTATCCTGTTTATTTCATGCTTTAAGACATTTACTGATGCAATTCTCAAAAAGTGTCTGGACGGACTGAAAAACTGCAGTTTATAATTATCATTCAGACGTTTCATCATTCACTACATTTGAATGTAATTGAAATCATCAGCTAACAGCTTTTGATATAAGGCTTGAATAGAGCAATCTAATAAAAGGTAAACAGTGTCAATATAATGTCCAAATACAAAACAGAGAAATAAATTACCCTTTGCTGAGCAGTGTTCATGATGCTCAACCATTTTAAAAACACTTGCAATCTTTGTCAATCCGGCTTTCTCAAGCGCATCGGCAAACTCTGTATCCCAATTTGGCAATCTTTTGTCAATCTTTTCTAGCATTATTCTTGTTCCTGCAATGGGTCCTTTCGTTTTCTCAGCACTTTCTATTTCACCTTGATCTTCTTCGTTCACAAGACCTCTTTCAATCAGCAAATCTATGATCTCACTGAGATGAATCTCGTTAATCAGCCCAGGTTTCATAATCTTGAGGATCTCATTTGTATAGTAATGGTCTTTTTCAGTCTCTCCTGTGAGCAATTGGCGCAGATATTCATACCCTGCAAATATAAGACCACAATACATTTTAAGTTAAAGCTATCATGATCTGGTGGTTGAGGTTACAATTGTTGGCGCTCTTTGATCGAGGGTCCTCAGGTTTGATCCCCTACGTAAAACTATGTCTCTTCGAGTGATAAAGATGATTGTAAGTGTTCCAGTCCTAGTTATGTTAATTAATTGGATGTCGGAATACTAGTAAATTATATATATATGGTTGAACGGGTGTTAAACGCCTACAACAACAACACAACAGAGTACACTTAGGATAATTTGATAGAGACGTTACAGTTACAGGTTTACACAGGTTTATATTCAGTGCACACAAAAAGTAAAATATGCATACAACACATATTTTAATCATTTAGAATACCCACTAAAAGGGTGTTCTTCCGAGGCGTAACAGCTACATTTTTCTTAACTTACAGAAGTTTTCATTACTTCAGAATGCACGATTTGTAAATAATTGACCTTTTGAGGTTAAGTATATCTACTCAGGTTTCATAGATAGATTACGCAGTTAGGTATACATTTTCCCCCAATAGGTATTCAGTGTATGATCGCATAACTACATGTTTGTATAAGTTATCAACGTTGAAAGAAGCGTGATTTAACTTTTGAACAGAGGATGTGCGCTCAGACGTTTAATGTTTTTCAGTATTGGTTAATGCTTTTGCGTTATACGTAAATGAAACATAAAGATTAAGTGATTTTTCTTGGTTTATCAAAAACACAATATATTGTTTTTTATGTTCGCACCCAGAACTTGATTCGCACCCAGAACTTGATCTACAAATATAGAAGGAATATGCATGAGTGTCAGGGGTAAGTATGTCTTTGAATTTTCTATAAAATTTGTTGTTATTTACTTTTGTGTGTATTAAGGTTAAACTGTCGGATACTGGCTTATCGGGGTTTTTGTCCTAATATTTGTATATATGTACATGTATATATTATATATATCGACATTTTAAAATGTATCTAATTTTACTGACAGATCATATCTAATCACTTCCTAATTAGATTAGTCAAATGTTTACATTGCTTTATCATGGTTTTCAACGGGAACATAATATTCAAAAATAGTTTGCGTGAAGATATACAATACTGTGCTATTTGCGATTTCAATTTACTGAAACAATGTCTATATACACTGTTAAGCAATCATAACCAGTTGCCTATATATAGTTAGCATATTATTCACAAAGAGGTCGTTCCATAGTTTACATACCTGCTTTATCCAGGGCTGTTAGGAACGTGGTCCATTTTCCTCGTTCTTGTGGGCTTACTTCATTCATAGTTATATCGAGTAGATTCCTCACAGCTTGTTCTTGTGGTACTGTCTGTGACAATGTTCTTGCATCATTATGACCTTAATAAAGTAAAAACAGTAATAAATAACATCCGATTAACAACTTATTAATCACAGTGGGGTGTTATTCGAATAGTTCCGATTTGATTAACGTTAACGGATGCATTATTTGGGTGGTGAATCAATTAGTGTTGGTTCAATGAAGTTAAAATGTCATTTAAAAAGATAAACATGGACAAATAAAAGAGATAGGACAATATATTTATTTACTTTAGAGCACATTGTATAGTGGTTTAGTGATTTAAATATAATTCAAATATTCTGTTAACTCTACGGAATGTGAAACATGGGTTGCATGATAAGCGGCTACTATATATAAAATAAGAGATCAACAGTTGGAAAGGAACAATAAACCCTAGTTTAAAAAACATAACTAGATTATGAATAGGTAAAATGGCTGGAAATTATACGCCGTAGCTTTAACTGAATGCCGCGGTTTAGCATATAACAACAGAGTTAGCAGTTTTTAAACATACTTATGTAGTGTAAGTGAGGCAGTATTTCTTTAACATTCAGGTTTCTTTCCAGGGTTGACATGAATACTTGGACCATATACTCTGTATTCTTGGAATTACATAAGGCGCATTCTTCACCCGAACTATCTGTTGTGTAGTTAGCTTCTATTGCTGAATCAGGAGATGACATCATGAATCTGTAACTCCTGTTTTGCTGAAAGGTTAATGTGACTTATTGAGTAGAACAAAGATACTGTATACCAAATATATGTTCAAACAAGACCTACCTACCTACCTACCTACTTGAAAGTAATATTTATACGAAATTGATGTAATACAAGAATACAAGGTGAACAGTTTTGGTAATCACACAAACTTTATTCATTTGAGAACGCCATACCCGTAATGTTCCAAGGTCATACGTAAAGAACTGAACACGTCACCCTAATGCCGATTTATTATAAAACCTTTTACAGTCAAGTAACATATAACATCTGTTTTTAACATAGACAGCAATAAGATTGCATCAACAATTTCATCTTAAATATTCATATTCAAGCAGTAGTGAAGTTATTTGATATCAAACCATCTTAAATGAAAGTTATATTATTAATAAATGATCCGGTCTTTACCTGTTTCATGTCCAACAAGGCGACTGAAGACATGCTTTCCTACAAAGAAATGTAACCATCACATTCAAGTGAAAACTTGACATTTGTTATGAAAGGCTGCTATAATTAATGTTGTGTCATGAAAAACAACAACAACAAATACTGGTACAATTTATAGAAACAATATGGCTCATTTTAGTGCAAAGAGATGAGTGTGTATTTTAGGGACAGTTACATTTTAACGTATACAGAAAACAGAGATAAAATAAGCATTTAAATACAGAGAACACTTTTGATAATAGATCACTGTTTTCTGACATATGTAAAAAATTAACATAAAAACATGACGTATTCAAAATAATTCTTCGGCCGTTAATAGTAATAATTGTATCTTTTGATTCAAATAACATTAACGTAACACATACCCTATCCCATTCAGAACCGTCAGATGATGCATTGTCAAATTCAGATGCAAAACCAAACAAGTTTTTAATAGCTCCATCTGCCGAGTTATGTATGGCATAACTCCGTTGCTATAAAACATTGGACAAAACATGAAATTACAAAATATATATATCATATTTGAAAAGTTGTTTTGTCATAAAATAATTTCAGCAAAAGCCTATCACATGGAAAACCCCTTTAATTTGCATTTCGTTATTTAATTACTAAATCACAAAGTATGAGTATTTTCTACCACTAAGTAACAAATTATCTTTTTTTTCTGTGAATAAATTTAATGTTTCTGACATAAAACTTTACTAGATCGTTAACGTATTTTGGTCACTTACAGATGTTGTGTCATTTTCTTCACGCGCGCCTTTGTCTTCCGAAACAAATGGTCTTGCACTGTCAACCTCGTCCTGCTTTATGTTATTATAAAAGAGTAAAATATAGTAATTTAATTTCTCACAATGGTACATGCATAAGGAGTAACGTATAGCATGTGCATTGAGAACTGGGTTGTCTTTAAAATTACGATAATTAGCAAAACAATTTCTACTTTATCTATTTTTTTTAAACGTTCCTAGGTCAAAAGTTAGTATTCACGTAGATTACGCGCGTAATTTAGTTCTATATCTTAATTGACATTATCTGATATAAAGGCACCTGTATTTCAGTGATAATTGGTTTTCTAAACTAACTTATGTAATTAAATTTCTTTTGAGGCACCGAACTCATTTAGCTGATCTCTAAGTCTTTCTCGTATAGTTGGGTAGAGCTGGTACTTGTATTTTATGGAGAATTAATGTCGTGACTGAATATTGGTTTAAACCTGCAGTCCACGGTTAACAGAGTAGTACTTGAACTATCTTCACTAAATCTAACACAGGACTATTGTTACGTATTATTAAATTACACTTTTACCTCTCGGTTAAATTTATTATAATAGTTTGATAAATTTTCGGTTTTGCAATACTTAAAAGTAAAATAAACAGTTTCATTACACCAATAAATAACCAAGTAAAGCATTGTCGCTTGTGTCTTACCGAGATTTCTTTGTACTTTATTCTCTTCTTGAATTTTCTCTTCAAATACTTTGACATCTTTGCCTTAATTTAAAACAAAGAAATAATTTTAAAATTACATTTTAAGCGCTAATTTTACTAGTCTTATAATTTCTTTAGCCAAAAAATATTAACAGAAAAGAATGCAACTGAAATAACTCTACAAATACTTTATCCGATACACGTTATTTCAAATAACACGTCATATGTTTAATGTTTCTGATATCAAAATATTTAATTACAAATAAGTCTAGCAACATTTGATCCCTTTTGTTGGTCATTTAGTTACATGAAACATGATTTAATACTGTTTCGTTTTGATGATTGCTACGTACTATATGGATTCGTTTCCCGTCCTTGTCCTGTTTAGAAATTGTTGCTCCCATTGTACTTAGCAGGTCGTGTTTTCTTGTTGAAATGTTCTCGTCTTGTTATCTGTCATATATATAGAGATTGCTGGTTATCTTAATTATTGAATTTTAGTGGAAACATGAATTATTTGCTTAACATCTTTATAAGCAATCGACACATCGCCTTAACAGTCATATTCACTGAACAGTATTGACCAAGATGTCAAACGTTTTCTTAACACGTTTTTCACCTAAGTCAGTTGGTCCAGTTGTAAGAGGGTGAAATAAGCTCGCTCCCCTTTTAATTCGTTACACCGTAGCTGATGATAGCATCAAAGGCGCATTTGACATATATTATTCCATATTTTTTATAAATAGGCACTTCATCTTTAAAACAAAATATAAAATAAAGTAAAAACATTCTAAGCTAACCTTCAGGTTTGTGAACTTTGGAATGATCACTCTCTTCTTCTTATATTGAATATGTGCTCTGTGAATATATACCTTAACAGAACGGTACTTTCCAGTTGAAAAATCATGACAAAGTACTATATTAATATTATGATATATTTTACATTTTAAAAACAAGATTCCCAAGTTTATCTAATCGTATTGTGAAAAAAGCAAAGGCAATGTGATCAGCTCATGATAATTATTTCTGTATTTAATGACGTTTAAGTATAAGGTTACATGGAAACATTTTGTTTGCATAAAACACTCTTTTTAGGAACAGTCACATTTGCTGAAAGGCCTTACGTTTTAAACAATGCACGTTATGATTTGAAATTCTGCGCTAAATTGCCCTATGATCAATGACTGATTGCGGTCAACCGATATATCATGCACAGTCATATATAGATATTGAAGTATATATCACTTCATAGTTAAATCTATTTCAGGAAGCACCTTTTTATTGACCCATTTTGCTTTTAAAACTGAGACCTTACTATATATAATCATTTTCATTTATCATTGTACTATCAAAATATCACAAAGATAGATCCAAATAATTTTAAACGTACGTATCTAAAATATAATTAAAGGGGTATTTTGATTTGGGATTTTTTTTGACGAATTAATATATAAATATCAATTTCTCATTTCATCACGCGTCATTTATCACACGTGTCTTAAACACGATTGCAAATATATATATAAAGCGGTTTGAGTTCATCGATTTACAAATCTTTTGTCATTTCGCCCACTAAATTAACAATAACATTCCTACTAACCTTTGTCACCTGTTTTAGATTGACTGTTCTTTATCGTCTTTAAGTTAAGTTACTATGTAATCATTGCTATCAGTTCATCCTTGATCTGATCAAGGCTGATATTTGTTTTTTAAGGCATTACGTTTAATACGCAGTTGCGCAGTTTCCGTGTTCACATTTGTTTTGATTAAAACTTTTTATGACATATTTAAGGCTGGGTTTAGAGATGGTTATCTAAGTTTTACCTTGCGGAATTAGTGATAATATTTGTGATATTTGTTGATGAATAGAGTATAAAATCTCATATAATTTATACTTAGAATAGCCACTAACGTGTTAATATTTGTTGGTTTTGTATGTGTGTTGTATATGTATACATGAAACATTAATAAATAAATAAAAAAAATGCATAAAAAAGTTAGGCTGTTTGGTGTCAATTTTATTACGTCTTGAAGATTATGACGTGTATAAATATCGTAATTTACAAAATCCTTTTTTTATCTAAATATAGGAATTTATGTTTTATCTAAATATAAAAATGAGAAATGAAAAAAAAATACATGTAGTAGACGGCAACTCCTAAAATAATAAGGGGGGACTTTTTAAATTAAACATAACCCATCGGTGTTTAATGTCAGAATTAGTTACTAGACCGTTTTATTAATTTTGTCATGTCGATTCCTCTAAACTAGGTCAAACAATATAGTGTAAGGGGAAAGTATTAAGCCAAACTAATATGCTTAATAATAAACAATCCATGCATGGTTAATTTTCATATAGGTGTTTAGCCAAAATACAATCATGCAAAAACATAGCCGCACTTGCAACTGGAAATGCATTGCAGGAATGCACAGTTTCTTTCTAATTTTGTGCTCGTGATGGAGGCATAAAAGGATAACGTCATGCTAGGTGTGTTCGTAGTAACATAAAACACATTCGACTAGATGACAAATGTAGCAAATTAAGGAAAACACCGAGTTTGCAAAATGGGCATTTACAACGTTGCGTAAATTAGTTTAACTTTAGTGTTAAAGGTAGAATTACGCACACTTGAATCACAAACTAATATTCCACAATTAAATTCCGCCTGATTATCAAACATGGTGTTATAAGCACTTGTTAAACTTAATATAGTAAGATAACTGCACTTAGATGTATCTACCCGAAAATCGGAAATATTTTTCTGACGTTGATACTATCATAAACAATTTTGCTTTTAACTGAATGTCGGTGATACAATACAGACTAGATAGTTTAACCTTGGGGTCAGGACTTTTTGTAAAGGTAGTTGAAAATTTTACGTTGTGCTGTGGTAAACGGTATTGACTCGCGTATCTAATCTTGGCAGAAGAAATATGATCCAAGATCCTTTTAAGCGTACGCCAGTTGTAGATCCGTTTAAGACATCATTACTCTTTTAATAACGTGTGTCTATGTGTTTATGGAGTAACTGTTTCAAGAAATGTTTTGTTTCCTTACTTAAAAAATATAAATGGAATTCGCAAATATTATTTGGTCTTTATAAATTTTACAGTGAAGTGAGTTAGCTTGCAAAATCACAAACGCAGTTATCTGTTCTACAGCACGTATGAATTATTGACTAAATTCATACAATGCCCATCACTGGCGAATTATCCCGGTGGAGAGCGCATGAACATTGTGTTTAGGATATCAAGCCTATTGCTCACTGTTTAGAGCGTGTCGTCGACCCCAGCATCTCTCCCATAATGCCATTAAAGTAACAGTGACAAGTAGGAGAAATTTACCTGACTGCAGCATAAGTCAATGTCCGCGTGCCTAGCGGTAAAGACCAGTTACTACTATGTGTGTTCCCGACAATGGTATCCAATGGGGTTACTTGTGTTAGTGTAACCAAAAGAAAGCACTACTAACCATCAACGCTAGAGGCGGCCCCAGCACTAGGTGGTGCGGACAGACGGGGGAGGGGGTGGGGGGGGGGGGGGCTTGGTATGGTGATGGGGGTGCTTATCCCTTGTCTGGCTATCCAGTACAAGGAGCGGGGTAATATCCCGCATTCCCGAAAACACACGTAGCAGCAACCCATCTACATTGATAGAAGGTACTAGATCGTGACTCATCCTGACGAAAATTTAATTCTGAGTCCAAAAGAAGGTTGATCTAGGTGTGAGTGACCAAGTCCTCAGAGGGCTGTCTGTAGCTCATTTTAAGAGAAGTAGTAGCGATAAATTCTGTCGAGACAAGAAATCAGCCCTTGAATAATTTCTGCTTTAGAACATAAAGGTTTTATGAATATTAATTGGCAACTTTTCGAATAATGAACGATCAGTTTCTGCACGTCGTTCATGCTAAATTTAATCGAACAATATTGCAAAAAGAAAGTTTTTCTCAGTATTTGTTACTTTATAATTTGAAGTATTTCCTTCTTTATTCAATGTTTGATGTATACCCACTTCATAGTTCTCCCGTTTTCATTCGTCGGTGTCGCAGGGTGAAAAGACGACTGGGCACAAATCAGCCACATGTATATATCATACGACATTTATAAAGCAGAAACTCTAAACATCGCAGGGAGAAAAGTCGAGATTAAAGTAAATAAAACGGCGGGGCGCGGAATGAAATTCTAAAGAGGTCGCGGGACAAAAGTCGATATTTAGGAAGTTAAACGGCAGGGACCCGGGGCATAAACACTATAATAAGCTTGGGAAATGGACGAAAGTCGAGAATTTAGAGGTTAAAATGGCGTGTATGCGGAGCGAAACACGACAACTAGTGCTATATAAAAATGTTTGTGCCGTCATTTCATTGTTTAAAGTTCAACTTTTCGCTCCGCTTCCACGCTAATTATTGTGGTTTCGCCCCGCGCCTACACTAATGAGCGAGTCTTCGCCCCACGCCTTTACTTCTTGATTCTCGTGTTTCCACTCGACGGATTCGCGGCGCGAAAAGCGAAATGGCTCAAATCAGCCATCATAGTATATCAAGTTAGGCACGAGAACGACAAAAAAGCTAGACTAAAAACTCAGTGATACCATGCTAACTCCGATCTAGTTTAGTTTCTATGTAATTAATACACATACATATCCAGCGCTTCTTTCATGAAGACAACCATCACTTATTTATCATTTAAATTTGTTTTCATTGATTCGTACTTTAGCAAAACATATGATACAACAACCAATACTAAGAGTTCCCTTACGAAATATAATACCCCTTCTATCATTGCAAACTGTTTTAAACTGTTATTTGGTTTCAGTTCTATCAAGCCTTTGAACTAAAGAAGAGTTAATCAATCAGACATAAACATTGAACAATAAATAGGATTAATTAATTTAAGGACAAAGGTCCTAAAATCAATTTATGATATTTGCTTTCAGTAAAAACGAGTAATTCAACATTTGGTTTAGGAACGACCCATTCAGTTGACACACGACTAACGTTTTTTTATTAGTACTTATTTGATACGCTTAGTTTGCTAAAC
>JAUMHA010413322.1:0-10666 GCA_032359765.1 Saxidomus gigantea
TATTTACACATGTATGTGTGCAGACTGTGTTGTTCAGAGACAATCGATCCTCCAGCACTTTCAGTCCTTTGATTTTAATTGTATTTGTTTTGGCCGGACTGTGTCCAAATTGTAAAATATCGGTAAGATATTCACTTATTCAAACTTTACTACAAATGGAACTCTCAGGATATAAAAAGACAGTTATAACACGTTCTTAGTACAGTTCTTTGTTACAAACCTATGTCGTTATATCTCAAATCTCGTCGAAAACTGAAAAGACATTTTTACTCAGTTTTTATTAGCTCTATTACCGATTAGCTTTATTACCGATTAGGATCGCTCACCGTCCGGTGTCCGTCGTACGTCCGTTCACTTTTCCCTTTAAAAAATCCCCTCTGAAACCACTGGGCCAATGTTGATGAAACTTTGCAGGGATGTTCCTTGCATGAAGCTCTATGAAAGTTAATAAATAATTATATTCCGTACTGAACTCTGGTTGACATGGCAACGGAAAGGAAAAACTTAAAAATCTTACAAAAACCGGGAGGCCCAGGGCTTAGATATTTCAAGACTGTTCAAATTATGACCCCGGGTCAAAATTGACCCCTTCCGGGGGTCACTTGATTTTACAAAGGCTTATAGAGGAAAAACTTTAAAAATCTTCTCTGAAACTAATATGTCTAGAGCTGAGATATTTAGCTTGAAGCATTGCCTCGTGGACCTCTTCCAAGATTGTTAAAATTATGGCCCCTTGCTAAAAATATATTACAAACATACAGGCTCATATAGGAAAAACTTAACTTCAAAAATCTTCTTCTCTGAAGCGAGGTGAACGATAAAGGACCATCTTGGCCTTCTTGTTGAATTTCTGTCTTATATGCAAATCAACCCCCATTGAATGTTCGCATACTAAAACAAAGGTCTTGTTCATACTGTAGGTAAAAAAAATTCAAAGTCTTTGTCATTCCTTTATCATGAAAAATGATTTATCCAAAATTTAATTTTTTAGTAAAGTGGATGGAGAAATGATGAGGAACGTACTATTTATTGAACTGAAGACAAAAAAAAACACAATCTCTATTTTTTCATTCTAAGACATGACATATAAATTAAACTATTACAATAAAATTTGGTTATAAGGAACTCACTTTGGCCATGAAAACGTGTTCGCTGTATATGAGGTGCGTAATATCATATAGCGAACTTAGCTAGATACGAACTTTGTAAGGAACTCTTTAAGTAAAGTGAAGAATACTATGAGTGCCGAGTTTTTCGGCTGCTGTTGCTGTTTTTATTGACTATTTTATCGACTAACACTTATTTTCAACAGAAAAGGATTCTGCAATCTTTTAAATTAGTCTTTGATTTAATTCTGTTTTTATTCAAGTTTTTAGGCTGTTCGCATTTTGGTACATATATATTCCGCAGGATTTATTGGATATAAAATAAGTACTATCATACTACATTCAGATATTTGTAACAAATTAAGGTTTCAATTAATCAGGTATGTCAGAGTTTCTGAGCAAGATCTTTTGACCTTTTTCACTACATGCCCATTTAGCGGAAAATTACTATTCCATGCATCTTTAAACTTGGCAAAGAAAGCATTGTCAATATATTCGTGAGATGGCGTAGTTCTGAATGCAGTAGCCGTTTCTGTCTTTGATCTCTTTCCTTTTTCATATTCAGTTATAATTTCATATTTGGTCTCCAAATAAAGAGGCTTTCGCTTTCGTTCAATGGTAATGTATGAATGAGAAAACTGACTGGCTTTTATTAAATTTTGTTCACCGAATTGAAGCTGATTGGAACAAATTTACTGGTATTACATTTTGACTCCTGTACATGTACTTCTAAGGGGTTTTGTCCCTTACTAAAATATAGAACATAGGTAGTAGGAATTAATTATAAATGAAGTCGCAATAAAAGTTCGCAATAACAAGATAAAGGTAATGTTGGAGCACAAAATAATAGCGGAGTTTTCAAATACTTTTAAATATCAATCATCCAAGTTTAATACAAACATAGAAATTCCCAATCTTTTTCTAATATTTTTTCAGATGAAGTTTGTTGCAACACGAAAGAGGAAGTAAACGCTAATCCAATGAGTGAGGTTAACATTGAGAACAATGTCCAAATACATGCAGAAGCTGCCACGCCTAAACTTTTATTCAAAAGGAACGACACAGCTTTGGGTCATGATGTTATGAAGTGTGAGGTGATGCATGTAAAGTCTCCCGGTGGCGGATCAAACCAAGAAGACAGTAACGATGACAACCATGATGACTATGATAATAATGATAATGCAGTGGCGCCTGTTGATAGGAGTATCGATTTACACAAAAGTAAAAATGTTGTTTTTTTCAAATACATAATTATTATAATTGTTGTGTATAACCTACTGACGTGTATTTTCATAAATGTTTGTCTCATACATTGTAGCATAATGTATTCCTAATTGAAACAATTATAACTTTGTTGCTCTTTGTATAATGACTATCCTTATGGACATATATACATAGGTCCTAGGTCCATGTCATCCCATAGGAGCTCGCGCTCGGGATATTGCTTTGTCCAGATTTGATTTATCTGTAAAATGTACATATAAGAAGTCAGTTGATAAAGAACGTCAGATTTTCTGACTATAACGACTTCGTTCATAGAAAGGGACGTAACCCTCGCGGATGTCACTCCTTTTCTTTTTTCTCAGAGTACTAGATCATTCATCCTATAAATATAAAAATTAGTATGCGTGAAAATTCATATTATGTATGCTGGCCTCTTATATGAATGTTAAAAGACAAAACAAAGGCGGAAAAAGCAATATCCCGACCGCTAGCTCCTATGGACTGTTCTTGATAAAATGGCTGTTACAGAGTTATAGAGGATGTATGTATGTCTGTCTGTAGACGGAATCTTGTGGACACTAAATCTCACAACCCCTTTATCAGAATTTAATTATGCTTCACAGAAATGATCAGTACAATCCCTAGTTGTGCATGGTTCATGTTTTGGGTCACTTGGTCAAATGTCAAGGTCACAGAGGATGGGGATAGTAAAATCATGTGGACGCTAAATATTCAAAACCCCTAGTCAGAATTTAATGATATTTTACAAAGTGATACGTTCTATGCCTAGTTGTGCATGGTTCAAGTTTAAGGTTGCTAGGTCAAAGGTCAAGGTCACAGGGACACGAGATACTCAAACTTTTGACGATAAGGTCATTTAACTGAAGACTTTTAACTGCTTCTGCAAGAGTGTAAACTAAAATCAGACGGTAAAGTTGACACTAGATAAAGTAACTAAATAAAATGTAAATTGCTCTATATCGATGACTTATTTGAACAGTTTTATTGTCTTGTTTCTTTCAGATGCAGACATAGATAGCAATAGGTATAACTGGGATGCAATATTCCTACATTTAGCTCAGAAACATATTGACCCAGGGACATATGTTATGTTTTTCAATATTTTATTAAGTAAGTATATATTTCCTCTTTATATGTTTGTCTGTTAATAATTAATTGTTGAGGAATTATTATATTTGTCTCTAAATAATTAAATTTGCCTGTTAATAATTAAATTTGTCTGTCAATAATTAAAGTTGTCTGTGAATAATTTAATTTGTCAATAAATAATTAAATTTGTGAATTAAGAAAAACCCTCATCTGACATCTCCTAATTCCGGTTATAACTTTGAAATATATTCACTTTTCATACAAAGTTCATGTTTGTATTAATGCAATCCGTGACGAGCTTAATACTAGTACTTCGTCATTTTTTGTAAACATTTTGGTACCTAGGTTACATCATAGAACTCTACAGAATTTGTTTTTAAATTTCGCAAATGTGCAATAATAGGTTCCTTTCTCATTTTCGTACATTTAGTAGTGTTTGCCCGGACTGAAGGTGTTTTATACACATAATGTTTTAGAAATTTAAAGATGTTTGTTACTGAGGGAACATTGAGTTTTATAATTTAACCAGAATGCCTACCCTATGTTGTTTCTGCAAAGATAGCGAAGTAGGAGCATACGTGTCATCATGATACAAACGTATTATTTTTATGTATTCAAATGATTGAAAAGCTTTTTCTACAAAAATATGTTTTCAGCACAAGCTGGATGTGAAAATTCAGATAAACAAATATCAATTATACAAGAAGAAACAGGGAAGAGCATTGTTCAAAAAATTTTCAAAATATTTAAGTACTGGAAGGAAGGTGTCGGTTCAAATGTTAACCTTAAAGACATCGAAGACGCTTTTAAAAAAATGAACTGGAAACGGGAGTTAGATGAATTCAGAAGTTACATGAGGTATACAATTTATATTACTCTAGATCACAAAATGAAATTTTGGAATAGGTGATATCCTAAAACGCAGAGAATACCTAGCTTGAATGTATTAGTTTAAAAAGAGACGCCATAAAACTCCTTGTCCATTCTCACTTCTTAAAAGTAAAACTTCCTAAACGTATAATATGTATCATCACTGAAGCAATTGACATTTGTATGGCAAGGTTCTTTACAATGTCAAATGTCTATTTAGATTTTCACAAAATCAACCTTGAGATATTACACTGTACCAATTTACAAATCGCTTATTTTTGTACCAACACTGAAATGGGACTTTGTTTACCTTGAGTTAAAACCCCTTTCTTGCCGAACAACAATCTGTTTCAAAGAAGTGTACTCGGTGTTTATTTTGTTTTGGCCTCCTCTCTTTTCACGCGACGTTTCTTGTATTGTAGGATTGCATGTCCATATCATTGTCTTTTGTCCTTCCCATAATAGTAACTATTTAGCCAAACATGTTTTAAAATACTTTAAATGTTTTACAGAAATCCACCAGTTTTGAAAGAAAGTACCAAATGGCACGAACCTTCAAGTGTTATACCTACCAGACACTTAGAAGGTCTTCATGGTGCTCTGTCTTTGTTAACCCCAGAACAGACTCTAATCCCTGCCAATTTTAGTGTTGAGACAACTGAACAATTTCAACAAATAATTTTTCAGAAAAATGGCAATGGAGTTAATATGCTGCGGAGGAGTCGAAAAGTTATTCATAATAAGCCTAAGAAAGAGTGTTTTAGAGCGGCTAAAATTAGAAAATATAGAAGCAATAAAGGGGTGAGACGATTAGCCTCTTCTTCTAACAGTTCATTATCATCAGCACCTTTTACTTCTGTTTCTAGTTCTGAATCAGGTTATGGTTCTTGCTCATATAAAACAGCGATGTGTAATAAACATCCTAAGTCTAATAATGGACATAAGAGATCAGCTTGTGATTCCAAACAAGATCAAATGACACAAGAGACAAGACAAACAATCAAATTGCCGAATGAACATGAGCACAATGGGAGTGAAATGCTAAATGAACCTGAGTACACTAAAAGTGAAACGCCGAGTGGACATGAACACAATGAGAGTGAAACGCTTAATTTACATGAACATACTAAAAGTGAAACGCTAAGTGAATATGAACACAATAAAAAGGAAACGCTAAATGGAGATAAAGATAATAAAAGCGGACCTGAAACTTTGATTGGACATGTACATGATACAAACGAAGCCTTGCCTGGTAATGAAGATATTGCTATGTCAAATGAGACCTCGGGATTACAAAATAATAATTCATGTCAGGCTACGTCCAGTAGTTTGAGTGTTTCAGTTCCTAATAGTTTCACACTTGATAAGAACTTACTGAAAGAATCAAATAAACAAAACAGAAAGAGACACAATCCATATACAGACGATATTCACAGTCCATCATATCATTTTAAAAGGAAAAAGAAAAGTGACGAAAAGAGTTTTCACACACATCTTGTCGAACTTGTACATCAATGTTTTCAGTTTGAATCAAAAGTGCCATTAGATATGGAAAAATATGACATTTATATTAATAATTTATTAACTCGCTTAGCTGAACGGCCACACGAAGATGACATCATATCTCTTCGTATGCAATCTTTTGTTGATGCAGATTGTTTCACAATACACACAGGGGAACGAATTGGGGTCATTGGTTCAGAAAATCATTCACTTCTTTTAAGAGAAAAAGATTGGAACTATTTGAACACATATGTGAAATATGCTAGGCCTATTATGAAAAAGAAACAGCCAGATCTGAACACAGACTTTCTCTTTTTGTGTTACGATGGTACACCATTAGTACACGCACAGTAACTTCGATTTTACTGAGCGCAACGTCAGGATATCGATATGTTATTTGAATTGTCAAGAACTTGTAACCGCAATTGTGATCTGTACTTAAAACAGTTTTCATTTGAAACGAAATGTACAGTAATTGATGAGACGAGTAATTTTAAAAGAAGGTTAGTAACAAAGCAAAATTAAAACTGGCATATCTTTTGGTTTTAGATCTGACACATTTTATCAGTATGGCAAATGAAGAAAGCTTGAAACGACATTCATTTTTTGTGTATTGCCGCTCCTCTAATAATGTTATATACATGTAGACATGGCTGCACAACGAAATGTTGGTAAAATGGTAAGAGAGAAAATAAAAATGATACTGTACTGCTAAAGGACGGACACTAAGTAAGCATTAATTAGCTAGTCCAAAAGTTTTTTCTTAATCCGTGTACACTTTGAATTATCCAGATAGCTGTTGCAATTCATTTGTAGCTCAAAAGATTACACATGCCCAGTATCATATATTGTACTTCCCCCGAAATCACTTGGTTTAACAGTTTTGATAAAAAGTCAATCTTGTATACATACGTTATATATTAGTCTCTTTACCCCCCCTTTTTACATGCCCTGTGTATAGCACAAGTGTGACTACCTCTGGGTTTCTAACCAGTTCATCTATATGTGTGGGAAACAGGAAAGGTGCATCAACTGACCGCCGTGTCTAATTAGATCGTATTACTAGTAATTATTTCAAAAGAATTTGGTTGCATAGCTTGTGTTTGCACAGAAGTAAATCATGTATGCATCATGCGTTTCTGACATAGATCAAACACGTAGTATACATATATATTAAATGAGAATTGCTACTTGTATTTCATTACTGCTCTTACATTATTAAGATGTACTCTTGGACAAAGAAATTGCCTTCCGAGCAACCAGTCTAACTAACATACGAGTATAGGCTGCTCGTCCGATTACTGTGTGCATGTGTTTATATTTTTGTAAGAGTTGTTACCCTGAACCCATATGCATGTACCCATATTGGCTTCGTTAAGCTGGTTTCCACAGTTACCGCCCCAAGTAAGTATAGGGTTGACATTGTCTGTAAGTACATGAAGTATTGTTAGGTATTTAAGATGTTCTCTGAGCTCATTAATATGCATTAGGAAAAGAAATGGGTCTAAAACAGTTCCTCGGGGTAGATGTACACTACTTTTTACACTTTTTCCATTCACTATATTTGTCATTAATACATATACATTATTCAGTCTGCTAGCACATCTTATTTCTCGAACTAATGTGACGTATTTTACCACTTTAGCGAAAACGTATAACTATGTTTCATGAAAATACCCTGAAAGTGTTTAACTGAAGTTTATGGTTGTGTAAATGGTTACGACCTCCTGGTTACATACAAAACACAGACTGCCCTCTTTTATTTTTGGATCGATTGTCTCCAATATTAACACAGTAGAAATGCCTTACGGCGGACCGAACGGAAGTAGTATCGTATACAAACAAGTAGTTCGATATTTTCAGTGAATAAAGAAGACTTGTTAGGGATTATACTGTCTTCTGTTTTCAAAATTACATAGTAATATATCTAATTAATTTAGAAACATTTCAGAATAACATAATATTATTTTGTTGTTGTTCTTTAGTAATTTATCGTAAATGCTATTGATGCGCCAACGAACCACTTGGACAGAAAAATAAAGAAAAACGTGTTTTTTCCATGATCATTGTAACCGGCGTCCGTGGTCTAGGCGTCTGCACCTGTAACTTCTCTGGCGTACTTTTGCAGATGAGTTCGAAACCCATCTAAACCCATATTTTGTTACCTTTTTCTTCTGTTTTACTAATCACTTTCAGCTTTTAAACCATTTTTAAATGTTTAACTGCAAATAATCATAAAAATCTTTATTCATGTCAAACAAATAAGGATAATGGCAATGGAAAATTAATACAGTAGGGCTTAAAGTTTCGATACTACAGGTCAGTCAGTAGTCGTGTCAGGTTTTGCTTGTTCAACCAGAATTGGTTTCCTTGAGTTCTTTTGGGGCCATGTCTCAACATCAACCATCACTCATTTCCAAAATATTGACATGTCAGTTTTGATTGTGGGCCCGCTGTGATACTTTGTATCACAGTTTTCTTGTTCAGTTATATAATTAATTCTGTTTCTTACTTGATCTTGCTCACTGTTCAGTTTTTTGCCTACAATTTAGGATAGGAGTTTATTTCAACCAGACAAGTAATGGGAAGGCGGTCCGATTTTTTGCTTCTTACTGCAAGCTCGAAAGGTACCGTTTATCTTTTTCGTTCTTTCATCAACATTGACATCACAGTATTTAGCTTTTAGAAGAAGTTGAACCCGGAATGTAAAATTATTTTGAGTCGGCAAATAACAGAAAACTCGCTGTTTTCATATTTTAGTTTAGAATAAAAAACAAGGGATGAAGAGGAGAAAAGAAACACAAGCAGATAACTCTTTCCGAAATTAGGGTACTCTTGATTATAAAAATTACCTCCTTTGGTGACATCATTGTCCGGTCTCATTTGTGAGCTTATACTATTTTAGAAGTAAACAAAAAATGAGGAACCGAATTGGTTGAGGTAAAAATTCATAAAGATTTGGTAACTAGTTAGCGAGTTATAGCAAAATATGTGCTAAAAGTGGCCGAAACTAGGACCGTAACCAGTAAGGTTCTTCTAGAAATCTTTGTGACTGTATATCAAATTTAGACCGAAGTCGACTACATTAGTAACTGAACTATTCTGTTCCTGTCTGACGTGTATCGATTTGGGTAAAATTAAGAGTAACTAGGGCTGCAATGATACAGGTTTCTTTCCGTTCGGATATGACCCCTTCCGTTATCGAATGCTGGTATTCGACTGCCTCCACACTTTAACTCCGGTATTGATTCCCGTTTTCTAGGCGTTGTGGCGTAGGGGTAGAGCGTCGAACTGCTTACCAGGAGGTCGTGGGTTCTCATCCTGGTAACGGCATTTTTACTGCGACCTTCAAAATCCATTCGTTTGGAGCGAGTATTTGTCAGAGCCCCAGGAAGCACTCATCGTGGTTGTTAATAGAAGCTACAAGTACTTGTTCTACAATCGGTTTATACTGAATCAATAACAAAAGCATGGTCTATCCATTTTTAGCTCTTCTATGAAAAACAAAAGAGCAATTGTCATAACCTTCTTGACGTCAGTCGGCAGTGTCGTCTTTAATCTGGTTAAGCTTTCTTAAAATTTACATTCTCGGTAACCATTATAACCTTGAAACTTCATGCTTGGCACCATACAATAGCCTCTGTGGCCGAGTGGCTAAGGTCACCCACTGATGATCACATGCCCCTCACCGCTGTAGGTCCGTGCCCTACTTGGGTCGGTTTCTTTTATGTCTGGAATATAGATTATAATACTAGGAAAAATTTGTGTTCTGCCCTTATACAATGTCATAATTATAAACTATGCTTGTTCCTCTTGGTATCCTAGTTAAAGTAAAAGTTTTAAAGACAAACTCCAGATATGTCAAAATAAAATTATGAGATTTATAAATGATATGGGTCCAAGGGAAAGTGTTATTTGTAAAACTCTTGCTGATATGTCTCTTTTGAATATTGAAGCAAGAAACAATCGGCTTCGTTTAGACCATGTATTTAAAATTGTAAATAGTACAGGACCTCCTTATATGAAAGAAAGTTTTATGTTTACAAGAGATTTACATTTTCATTTTACCCGCTCTAAATTATTTAATTTTGTTGTTCAAAAAGAAATATAACTTTTTATTACCCTGCAATTAATTATTTGAATTCACTGCCTCTGCAAATAAAACAGATAACTAAAATTGGACAGTACAAAAAAGCGGTTAAATGCCATTTGTTAGATGTGGCTAATGTTTCTTAGGTGACGTGGTTTATTCATGATAGATTGGACAATACTTGTTTTTGACCTGGGGACTTAAAGTCCCCTAGGCCTAACTTAGCATACTACATTTCAAACACTGCAGACAATTTAACTGTGTTATGTGCGAATAACAACTGTAAACATGCGCTATGTGAAAGTAGTACAAGACAGACCAGATCAATCTTTTGTTTAAATGTCGCATATGATAAGAACATATTACAAATAAGAAGAGTACATACAACTTCAAACGATTGCAGAAAAGTATATAGCTTACGCGCTGCATTACACATTCTTTCTGATTTAGAAATTAATGCGCTGTTAGCAGATTACGGAAGATAATCATATGCATATCACGGAAAAGTACGCATATATACGGAAATATACGGAAACGTACGGAGCTCGATATAAGAGTTTGTGGTTTGATTTTCAAATTTCCGATGTTATTTCATTGACAGCTTTGTTATTTACGAACGATTACATGTACTGTACATAACTATTTACATAAAAATAAATTTCTCTAAAAAAAAGATATAATTTACATACATTCCCGAGAAGGAACTCACGTGATCAAAATCACCCGCCATTTATCGAGGACGCTGCATGTCAAGGCCCAGTGA
>JAUMHA010413333.1:0-10664 GCA_032359765.1 Saxidomus gigantea
TTTGCTATATTAAGTGTATCAATGTATAATTAATGACGTGATGCATGATTTAAATTTGCATATAAATGTACAATGTTCAATGCTCATACAAGTACACGGTAAATACGCAAGGCAATATATCTTCAGAAAATTTGGCTTTTTATGCAACAGCTTGATTGATTTAAAGTTAAGCGACGATTTCAAATGTTTCGATCAACAGTAGATTTACGGACTTGCCCCACACAATTTTGATCAGCTGTTACAGTACTGGGTTTGGAGAAGTACCCGCAGATTAACAGGAGAAAAGCTCACACAATCAAAACGAAATGTAGTTCTATTTGAAATATAACATAATGAAACAGCTTTATAATAAAACAAAACGAGTATCATAATTATGTTTGAAAGCATCCGAATAACTAGTTTTAAATGAGTTTGCATACCTCAATAACAAGTCTGAACTCAGCATCCTGGAGGTTTTGTGCATTCACTGAAGTTTTCTGTGTAACAACACCAGTATTCTGGTTTATCTCAAATAAGTCGTTTTGATTTCCTGTTTTCAAGTACAATATGTCTATTTAATTACATGGTAAATGCTTCCTTAACTAACTTCATTTTAAACTATACTTTATCATTACATTTAACCCGATTTTTAGTATGTATGTTTACCATTTGCTACATACATATATTCATTTACAAATTAAAGGTATTGTTTTCAAAAGATAATTTTAGATCTTACCAGATTGAATGGAAAACAGAAAAGGTGTTCCGAGTGTATCATCATCTTTTGCTCTCAGGGGATTGGGTGATGTCGTCAACTTGCCCTATGTAATATGATAATGCACAGTTCGTAATGAGCAAAATACAGTTATACATCAATGTTCTATAATAAGTGTGCACTGTAATATCGATACGTCTAAATGAAAATTTGTGGATTCAAACATAGTTCGGAAACTAACCCTACTAAGTATCATGATTGAAAAAATTAAATCTTTTATAACAGTAATTCTAACATGACTCACGATAATGTACTATACAAAGAGTAAAACAGTTATGTTTTATAATGTCATAAACAACGCGGAAACGATATGCGTCAATATGACGTCATATTGTGTTGCATGACGTTAAATGAATATCCGAGTAGAAAAAAAACGCTTTGCATTTATTCACTCTTGTCATGTTAGAATCGAAATAGAATCATTTTCAGCGTTGTTTTGGTTTAATGAACAACTCTTTGTCGTCCTGATGCGCAGTCATAAACCACTCGGGCCTCTTACCTTCGTGGTTAGTTACTGCGCATCAGACTTAAACTCATTGTTTATTTTAGACGATGAGCACCACTGGAACGGATGTTATTTCGTAAGTTTATCATTATAATCCTTTGGACCAAAGATATGGACATCCTACGGCTCAAAGTCCTGCTCGCATAACATGCTTTTACAATTTCTTACATGGCAAACTAAGTACTTACAGTAAAGTCCAATGTCGTTGTTGCTTCATAGGGCGGTGCTGGACACGGTTTCGGACAGTTCGGGAAATCAAAATAAGGGGCTTGATCATCAACATCTAAAATATTTATTTCCAGGTCTGTGAAGACTATTTTACTAGTGCTCGATTGGCCATCCTGAAATTAAATTGTGCAAGACAAAAAAAAGTATTTGCATTGTTTCACCATTAAATGCATTTATTGCAGAAGCCGACTTTTTACAATTTCGAAGAATTCTTTACTTAAATAATGTTCAACATAATGTGCATTATTGCAGATCGTGCACCGCTGTAAGGTATTGATATTCTTACCGCTACACTGACGTTAAGGCGGTACGACTTTCTGAAGCCGGGGTTGTCGTAGTCGAGAGCTTTAGAAACGGATATATTTCCCTGTGATGACGCAGGTATACTGAAGAAACCGGATCCGTCAAACTGAAACAAGTAACAACATTAAAACAACTTAGATAGCTCTTTCAGATTGAAATGGCCACTTATAACTCAACACGAACTCTGCATAGTGTCTGCCTGTATTTAATTTGTTTCCAATCTGCGCACGTGATACACTGACCAAATGAAGTTTAACACATTCCTTTGTACACACTTTCTCATACAGCCCTCAATTGTATCAATTATTCATTTAAAATCTGAATATAAGAGTTTTGCAACAATCAGTTGTCGTATTTATTATATCAGAATTTTCCATGGTTATTAAACACTTGAATGTTCAAGTAAACAAAACAGATAAGTATTGTCTTGTCCACTAGTAATTATACTTACATCTGTAATAGAGTATGGATGTATCCTGAATATAAAGTTTTGAGCTTCTCCGACATCTGAGTCCGTTACTTTTGGTTTCAGCTTGAATACGATCGCACTAACCTTTGTAGACTTAAAATAAGAATATAACAATCTAATTTACATTCTATCATGATTCATGATTATGTCTCTTATTGCAAAGAGTAGAAAAATTGGGTTTTATTGCGCCATAAACAACGTTTTAATGCGCTGACAGTAATGGATTAAAAATGACGCCATTTAGAGCCACGTCAAATAAATATCATCGTAGAAAATGCCTTTTATCCACCTTTTGTGATATTTGGTCATTTTAGAATCAAAATAACATCCTTTGCAGCTTTGTTATCGTCTAATAAACAACGCTGTGCCAGGCTGATGCTCAACTAAAAACAACTCAGGCCTCCGTCCTTCGTGGGTTACTGCTCATCATAATTCCAAAATTATTATTCATTAGACGATAAACACAGCTGGAACGGACATTATTTCATAAATGCTATCTCGCTTGTTCTTCAGTTTCCAATACTTATGGTGAAGAATTTTTATCGTCTACAGTTAAAATCAGGACTTAAGGGTCGGTCATAAAAGATTAGTAACGATTAAATCACATTTGAGCACCACTTAAAAAGTCACAAAATACTTTCATAAGTTTTTTCTTACTATTCATTATTTAGAAATAATAATAATCAACTTTAGCATCATTACTTAAACTAAATTTAACTTTCCAGTAATCAGGCTGCGTTTTTGGTACGTGGCATTCCCTGTTTGATATTATTTTTGTTTTAATCCTTATCAATTACACTATGATAATTTTGACCTAGTATTTCACCCAACCACCAAAACACTGTTTACCAAAGACGTATGCAAGTTTCTTCTAAAACCCAATTGTTTTATTTCACAATTGATTATGACTCATAATTATTGAACTATGATATCGTTGTAGTAATCGGGTCCTCCTGCAATCGGTAACCGCTAGAAAAGGGTTCAGTTCGGCTGTGTGCCATGACGTCATCGAGTGTCGCTTAGAACTGTTGGGTCGTTTCTTGGAATCGGATAGCCGTCTTGAGGGCACTCCAGCAACCCAGCTATACGTAATAGCGAATGGCCCAAGCAAATGACACAGGTATCAGGTTAAAGTCCCTTTGTATTGACCCTCCTTGAGTAGTATTAGGATTCAGTGAAAACCACACTAGTGACAGCGCCATTAATCGCTACCAGAGAGTTGGGAAGAAGAAGGTGAAAGGGGCTCTCTGTAGATACCAGAGCGAGGCTTCCACAGCCACCGGCATCAATAAGGAAGAAAGGGAAAAAGTTGGGGGAAAAAGGTTTTTTTTTCCACTTCACCGGTAATTGGCGTCAAGGAAGAATATAAACTTACACGCACATTGCACGCCTTGTGCCATTTGTAATTTTCCGTGTAGCCGGTGTGACCATAAGTTTCTACACTCTAAAATCTTTTGACGATTCAGACCTCTCTGCTTGGTACTCTGCCCTGAGATCAGGGTACGACTAGAGCGTTACGTGTCTAGACAATTGTTTATTATATTATAACACGGTAGTTCATATTTATTTATTTATCTTTATATCATTATGGCTGAAGAGGGAGCTGCTGGTAAGAATCAAGAGGCCATTTAAATTTACATTGTTTCGGTAGAGGGGTTGCATGGTTTCCCTGGGATTGGGAGAAGATGGCAAAAGCAATAGTGGCTGTGCGCATGGGGAGTTGAATTATCACCCTAGATGTGCTGGCCACCATTTCTAGGAGGAAGTATTGGCCGGAAGAACTGTCTGACATTGCCCCTAATGTAAAGCTGGAGGAAGACATTGCGGAGTGATCGGGAGGTGACGTACAGGTACCGCCGATGTCTAATTGGCAGGCGGCCTTAGTGGCCACTTCCAAGAAGCTGAGCGAGGCCAAAGCAAGATTAGATTTTGGTGAGAATAGTGTTGTGAAAACCGAACCAGTTGCACAATTCATCGGGTCCGATGGCTTGTGACCGGACCCCTGTCCCAATGCAGGTGGCCCGTGACCAGGCCCCTGGCCCAGGCAGGCGTGGACCGTTATCAGGCCCCTGTCCGAAGCGGATAAGCTTAACTGCTTTGTGCTGGAGCCTTAAGGGTAAGGCTCTAGATTTTCTCGCGTTAGTATCATATGACAAGCCGTTGTCATTATATGGGCTGATGGGAGGCTTGAGGTTAAATTTGGGGAACTCGAAGTCCCCGCCACGGCCCAGGCCACCTTTCAACAGGTTACTCAATCATTGGATGAGACGCTGGAGAATTGGGCCGACCGAGTGCTCCCTTCCCGAGCAGTCAAGAATTGTCCGGTTCAGTTTTGCACCGAGCGAGCTGTAAATCGCTTTCTTCAACGTATACAACATAAAGAGGCGGGTCAAAATGTGTGCATGCTGGACCCTGATACCATGCAAAGCGCTACCCAGATGGTCCGCAAGCACAAACAGGTGCAGACAGCTATGTATGGGAAAAGCAAAGGAGAAGGATACAAAATGCATCCAAAGGGGCCGAGGAACCACAACTGGTGGTTAGCCAGGTTTCGGCCCAGGGGTCTGTCTCCGATCAAGCAGATTCTTCGGGGGCCGTGAGGCAGCTGGAGTCAAGGCTGGGGATACTACTCGAAAGGAAGATTGAGACTTACCTTGAAGACCTAAAACTGCAAAAGGGGGACAACCCCTCTTCGGGTCAGTTGGCCCCGAGGGGAGAGTATAGCAGAAGCCCGTGCTAAAAATTGCAACGAAAAGGGGCATTTAAAAGAGATTGCCACAAGAGAAAAAGTGATTTTAACTAGAGAGGGTCGGTCTGACTAATTGGCCGAGTTCTTCATGACATTCCAAGTGGGGGGATCACATGGTCAGGGCAGTGGTTGACAACCTTTGTCTAGTTTACTATAACTGATAAGGTTTTTCAGTATCTTGGTTACCGGCCCTGCTAAGAGCAGTGAAACTGTAAGTTACGGGAAGGGATATGGTTATGTTCGGTTTTGTTGCAGGTTCTCTTTAACATTAAACTGGGAACCCACTGGTATAGCGAAAATCTGGATTTATCCCAAATTGAGCAAGAAATGTTATTGGGAGTGAGTTGACATCTTAATTAACCGGGGTCAATCTGATTTGGACATGGAGCGGGGATCTCCTTAACCCAACTGATAGGTCCAATGTCATTATGAATGGTTTGGAGATAGGAGAGACCTTTGCAGTAGAACACTGCACTGAGTTTGATCCCCGAGTCCGACAACTGTCCAGGGGTAAACTAGCTTGGGGTAATAGATAACAGGAACAGGGGGTGGGAGTACGGTGATGTAGATCAGCCATGGCTCGGCTAGAGGAAAGATTGGATAAATCCATAGCCAAGGGACAATCGGAATTGTGTCCTTCGTGGGAAGATGTCACTGGACCCTTTTCCGCTGACAAGCTTGATTAGCTTTAACGGGCCACAAGGTTTGCGTGAGGAGACTAGGTTATAATTATTTCAGATAATGGTGTGATACATCGGATCAAACTTGAGAACCAAGTTCTCATGGTGCACACCAGGGGGGTCACGAACACAATAATGGTAAAACATGCATGGTCCTGCCTCCAGATGCCGGCAGTGCTGGGCAGAGTGGTCATTTTAATTTGGGGCACCAACGCGGCCGGAGCGTCAACTTTGTGGGGTAGTTCGGGTAAGAAAGCAGGTTCACTGAAGTTGGACCTAGTCCTAGCTAGTTTAGATGATGTGGTGTCACCGGGGTCTGTATGGACGGACATTGTCAGCTCTTTCATGTAGACCATGGGTCTTTGGCCCCTGATGGCACGGGACACATCACCCAGGGGGTATGGGTAGGACCTTCGGAAAGCCAGGACAAGCAAAGGAGACAGGACTGGTTCAATAGAAAATGGTACAGTTAAGGGGTTAGAAGTATGTACAAATATGGGGGCAACAGACGGCCCCAAATATGGACTACGAGGTGAATGCTTCAGACCTGAGAGAGGTTCTGGGGCTGCTGCCCTGGAACTGGAATGGTTGACAACTGGGGACAACGGTGTTGGCGGTTAAGGGGCTTCCGGGACAGTGGACTTTTGCGGGTTAACGCGATGACTACTAAGGGGAGAGTCGGGCAACGCGACCGGCAGTTCATTACATGTGTGGCTGTACATCAGGCGAGAGGCCAGCCAGGGGCGTATTGTCCAACAGGGCAATGTTGTTTCGGCATAACTTTTTAGGTAGGTTTACTGTTTCCGGAATCCTTTAACATCTGCGGCTCTGTGGGACAGTAACCATTCAAAATCATTCAAATTAACATACAATGCAATAAATTAGCCAGAGTGTCTGAGTAACCCTACATAGAGGGGCCAGTCAGTAGCCAGGACGTGGTCATCTAGTACCAGAGCTGCTGAGTAACCGTACCTATCCATGACCAGGACGTGGCCATCTAGGACCAGAGTCGTGGTGCATCCCCTGAGAGATCACGGACTACTGGAGTGGTTGGAATAGGGCACACTCCTTTTAGAGTGGGGAAGAGTGTAGTGATCGGGCCCTCCTGCAGTCTGTCACCACTATTAAAGGGTTCAGTTCTGCTGTGTGTCATGACGTCATCGAATGTTGCGGAGGATTGTAGGGTCGCCCTCTTAGAATCGGCAGCCATCTTGCAGGGCACTCCAGCAACCCAGATATACGTATTAGCTAATGGCACAAGCAAATGACACAGGTACCGGTAAAAGTCCCTTTGTATTGACCCTCCTTGAGTAGTATTAGGATTCAGTGGAAACCACATATCGTTTTATAAATATAAAATCAGTTAGATGTGTGACACAGTCCAACCTCCCCGAAAGATACCTCCATATAAACTGTCTAAAAAGAGAAACGTTTGTCACATTACGTTATTTTAAAATGAATCGACCTTTCCACACAACACATGTCTACAAACACATTTCAGTGTTACCAAGGGTGTTTGCCCTTGAGAGGATGCACTGTAACTGTTTCTTTTCTGACATATGATATTAAAGCTGATTTACGTCAAATTTCTTCTGTCAATCCTTCAAATTTTCTCCATTAAAGAGGTATAGTTTCAGCTAAAAAATCCAGAAAACATCGGCAAAATCAGTATTATCTTACGTGTTGTAGTTCAGTAAAACCTTCATTAAGACTTATTCAATAATTTTATTTTTGGGCGGACAGTAATTTGTTATAAGAAAACGTCCTGTTATTTGCACACCGTGCCACACAAGACATTTCTTGAGAGACCGGTATGTCCTTCTTAAAAAATCTTATTTACTTTTTATTTTACATGCATTTATTTCATTGTTAAGGCTTTGATAACATAATCTGTTCGCTGTAGGTATTGCCAATTTAACAGAAACACACTTTTCTATCCTACATATCCATGATCTGAAAGCTGCCGGGTAATCTGTCCTCCATAAACTGTGCATAAACTGATATATAGAGATGCCAAAAGCGCTTGTAAAGTTGTAGCAACATCAAACAAGCATCGTTCTCGATTTCAGTATCCAATAAACACACGTGATCTCTTACCTCTGGCACGCTGACATTATAAGGACTGTGTACAAATACTGGAGAGAATTCGTTCACGGGTCTCACTATAATCCCAACATCGAACTGAAAAATGTAACAAATATAAAAATATTCAGTGTCCATTTATGCCAAAAGGAATAAGACACTGATCAGACACAAGCACTAGGTTAGGTAAAAATCAACTTGGTTTCAAAGCTGACCAATCAGACAGTCAGAATGTAGCAATTGTTGACTAATTTTAATTCATTTTTGTTACACCTGCGCAATCTTACACTTTTTGCACTAGCTTGCCTGTTTAAATAAGATGACATATACTAAAGCATCGATATTTCGAGGTGGTAGAGTACTAATATTACTTGCAGCATCTTCGGATATAGAACAACTTTTTCCTGATTGGTTGAAGAACAAGAAATCATTAAAGTGATGAAAACTTTGCATATCTAACTTTCATACCTCTTGTCCATCGCATGTAATTTTCAACGTCACACTTGTGATCTCCTTCTGATACTGAAGAAAGGAAAAGTATAACATGGAAAGTTTTCGTTTTGTTTAGAATTTATGAATCTGAAATTCTTTTCATCTTAGCAAGATGACCTTTTAACTTTGACGTGGCATATCTGTTTACAATTCCTCTGCGCATCATTCTATTTCATTATTTCAATATAAGTCACATTGTTTTATTCTCCATTTATAAAAAAATATGTATATTAAAAGGAAGAAGAAAGTAAACTCGATAAGACATTTCCATTATAAAAAAATGTCGAGACTTTTTTGAAAATTAAGAACTGCATAATTAAAATTTCAATTATGTAGAAACTAAACATTAAACTTTCTTGATTTTTCATATTGTTTGAAGTAATGTACAAAATAAAACGTTAAAGGATCTAATTCCATGCCCTCTAAAAGCAAAATACACCAGGTACTTGTATTCCTGAGCACACTTTTATAAATTGAGAAAAATTGAAGCTATGTGCACCGACTCCCTGTGCATAAATGTCTGTGTGTCAACTACTGATTTCAATTTTCTTTTTGCAACAAGTCTGTTGTACCTCAAAATAATTTAGATTTCAAGTAATACATAACTTTAAATGTGGTAATGCTAATTTTTCTGTAACATATGGTGCAATCTTAATTGACGGTATTTTCTCTAAAATTTTAGAAATAAGTCCAGATATAGATGTACACTATGAAAATTAAAAGTTTTGAAAAGTTTGAAAAAGTGAGTCTTAGGAGTCCAATACCTTAAGCATAAACTCCTCTAGATCGAGAGGTAAAGTGGTTTCCAGCGTTAATATTGTGCCGTTGTTTATCAATCTGAATCGACTTTGCAAATCTTGCACGAAGTTTGCATTGGGGTCTACTACTCGTAATCTTGCAGTAGTTCCGTTAGATTTTGAAACATTGAAAATAAATGTTCCTGTGGAAGAAAATATGTCAGAACATATTAATTGTAGAGCATGGTAATGGATTCATTAAAACGACCACGAAAGTCTGGAAATTACTCTATGTGATTTAAATCGATAATTATTTAAAAGGAAACACCAAAAACAACACGTGTGTCACATAAGAACAGTTTTATCCAAAAAGATAACAAAATTATGATATTGACAACCAACCTTCAAGTTGATATAATTAGTATCTTTAAAATCTGGCAGTTTATAGGCAACTGCGATTCCTTTTAAATGACCAAAGCGAAATTTCAAATTCTTTTTATAATACGCAACACTCGAAGAGCAGCTGTACCATTGCACTCACTAAAATATTCATACCAAACTCAAGGTTTTTGGTGAGATGCAGGAAACAATGTTACAATTGTTAACCTAAACAACTGAGTTTAATTCAAAGATAATACTCGATCAACCAGAAATTGAGCGAGATATCATGACGTATGAAGGAAAAATATAACTTGTCTCACGTAGATGTTTTATCTAATTAATTAAATTGGCGGAGTACTTAAAGATGCAAGCAGCTAAACTGCAAACTCTTATACTAAGGTGACAATAGTTGAACAGAATACTGATTGATACAGACAACTATATAATAGTTGATATAGTTAATACTCGATACTGCTTTATATGCTCAGGAGGCGGATTGCTGATTCGAGTGTGACATAAACTTGTAAAATGACATTGATCTTTTACTATTTTTCAATATTCACGACACGTACACAAGATTGAGTTATACCTGCTGGATCTGTTTCATTGATGACATAAGGCTGTTGCTGAAAAGAACATTGACTTCTGGCTGCAAACAAATAAAAACGTAAAAGTCATACTTGTGTGATTAAAAAGTAACTTTGTATGTTTAGAAGTAATACTTTTTTAAATACTTTTATTTAGGAAGCTGGTACCAACAGTAAAGTTAGTGTAATTAAATCAATGCGTATTTATTTTGTACTATGTGGTATGTCTGCATTTTTGTGTGTTGTCTTGGCCAGCGTTTTTTTCTCTTTATAATTTCTGCCTTTTCTGATTGCTGGATGAATCATTTTAAATGACAAAGATCTAGCTGAGCGTGCTTCGTATGATTTATGTTTCAAACGTCTTATTTTTATAAACATGTGTAATTTTGGAAATCATATTTGGTGTCTTAGTTCATATGATATAAGCATTAATATAATATGTCTTCAGATTCATACCTCTGTTAACAAGTATAAAGATGCGTACATTATCTCATCTGCGACGTCATGTTTCTCAGTCTTTGAAATTTCTTATACTTATTGCTAGCAAATTAGCGATAATATTTTCAAAAAAATATCTTCAAACATTTTCAGGTGGTTAGAAAGTTGACAAGATAAATTAAACCATCTCGGCAGTGTAAGGATATATGCATTTAAAGTGATCACATTGCTCTTGTGAGGGAAGAACTGCTAATAAACT
>JAUMHA010413344.1:0-10662 GCA_032359765.1 Saxidomus gigantea
TCGGTGAAATTATAACGTGATCTTACACCGAAACCAACAATTATCCTCTATATATTTACAAATTCTTATTCTACAGATCGTAACACTCGTTGAATATTATAACTGGAAGGACCGCAATATAATTATCATATGTCGAAAGTATAAAGTGTGTGCAGGTAAGGTTGATATAGGTCATTCTTCACTTTGTGAACGCCATAAATGTGTTGAAATGATTTGTTTTTATAAAGAACCCAAACACATTTTATTGTAATATAGTGTAGGTCTTGATATTCTGACGGTAGCAAGTTGGTTCTATCGCTACAGTGAATCAAAACAGATATTCGATAAGTATATCAAGGATCTCCTATAACTTTGCTAGAAGACAATTTCTGAATTACTTAGGTATATTAATGTTCAAAATGTCGTTCTTCCGCATAATTTAAAGTAAAACAGACCCGTGTAAGACTTGATTTCTTTTCCTTTTTTGTAAGAACGTATGTATGTGATTGTATATAAATCTATATTCTAGACAGGTTTAAACATTTAAGAGATAAAGTCCAAAGTTTAGTGACAATATTTAGTGAATGATTATTAAGTTGTAAATTTTCTCACGCGGTAGGTCTGAATAGTAGTAAGTTACCATTAAAGAATTCTTTGAATCGACTACATGTTTAATACATCAGCTACAATACCTGCTGTCGATCCATCAGATATAGTTGCGACGTATTGATCTTGCGCACACACTGGAGCGTCGTTAGCATCAGTTACTGTGATTGTTATAGTCGCTGTTGATGATGATGGGGCATCATCTACCACTCTAAAATAATCGTTTGCAAATATTTGAAAATTCTTCATATAGTTCACATTTTGGGATTTTGCAACAAAAGCGTAGATTCAATTTGCCTTGTCAAGTATGGAATTTTTTTGAACGGTCACGTGGTACTAAGGCCGTTGGTTATTGGTTTTCATTTGATTTGAAATAGTAACGATTATAATCATCATAATAATAATGATTAGTATGACAATAAAAAATAACAATAATAATATTAATGATAAATATTATGATAATGCTATGATAATGGTTATAAGGATGATAAATAATATTAATGATAATAAAAAAAATAGAATAATAACAACAACAACAACAACATCGTCAACACTAACAACTATAATACAACTACTAATAACAATAACAACGATCAGAATAATAATTATTATATTAATGATAATAATAATGATAATAACAATAAGAATAATTTAAATAATAATAATAATAATAATAATAATTAGAATAAAATAATAATAATTAAAAAAAATTATAATCAGGATAATAAAAGGATGTGAGAGATGTTGACACTATAAAATCCATATCGTTCCAAATGTTAAGTCTCTTTTGTTGTTTCATATATAACAGTTTCTTAGTCGTGTTTTACTATTTACTCACTGTACTTCTATTGTGTATGTCGCAAGGGTCTCGTAGTCGACAGCAGTAGTGATTGTCAGTTCACCAGTAGTAGCCACTGCAAAGGGAGTTCCCGTTGTCAATAATGTATAATCACCAATAGTCTTTGTATTAGTAGGAGTTGCTACAAATGTTTGAATTGTTGCTCCAGTAGCTTGGGTCTCCACTATGGTTTCAGTGCCGGTACCTCCAGCTGGTTCAGTCCAGGCAATTTGGGCATCTGTTTCAAATAAGCAATACATTTACTAATTTAGTATAGTACGTGTACCATAAATGATCAAAGATAAGCCAACAGAAAATGTACTGGCTGCGCGGCTTGCTGGCTAGGACCATTTAAGTGGATTGGCTTTAATCTGTCTTAACAGGGAGTTGTTTCTGTTTATCACGTGAAAAGTTACTGGATATTTATGCGTATCTCGATAATCTATCCGTTTTTATTAATTACTCATTCTAAAGACATAAGAACGCTATAAATTATTTTCATACAGTCGAAGCCATTTTTAAACACAACGTTCAAAAGCTAAATCATACAAAACAAACTCTACGTTTCAATGTATGTTTCCCTATGTAACACGGCCGAGTACAGCGGGATACAGGAGTTACGTTCCGTTATAAAATATTTTGTACTAAAGTGACAGAAAGAGCGAATAATTTTAACACTTGCTTCGCTTAATAGTTTTCAGAATTTTTCTTTACATGGAAGGCCATTTACATTTTCCTACCTACGTTATTTCTTCCCTTAAATTTTAGACATACAAACTGCACAACCAGTATTTCAAGTGTAATGTAGAAAAAAAAACATTTGGTACAACAGGAACAAGCGAAATTTCCCAGATAAGGCGGTACTTTTATTTCATATTATTATTATAGTACATTCCGTATTTAAAAAAATGCAACAATACAGTTGTAATATTCAAATTCGTGTACGAGAATGTTCGAATGCTATCTAAACTAAATCTAAACTTTCCCCAGCTTGCGATGACTGATAAAGTTGTTTCTTCCCTTCAGTTGTTTCTTCCCTTTCCTTTATATCCCTTGCACCCTGAGCCTAATTAACATATTTATAACAATAGGTATGTTTAAGTAACTTGTGCTCAACAATATACCAGTACATGTTTATGTGCTACACCCCAACTTTCAAAACCCTTCTCACATGCAAAACGAAGTGCACAAGCAATGATTATGGAAATTAAATCATAAACTACCGAGTACAACGGCTTAATTGCTGTTATAAACTTACTACTAATGTTTTCATTGAAAAGTTAAAGCCAAAGGAATGAGCGATCGATTTTATCGAAGCATAGCTGATAATCAATAAATTTACAGTATAACTTTTGCCCGGAGTCTAGCACTTTCGAAATAATTGAATGCAGTAAATATACACAGTCAACATTTGACTTTCCTTTCTGAAAAACTGAACTGGTTTTCCGAGATCTTGTTTATATCCTTACACCACTTGTTTAGCCTGTTTAACAAGATTTGAGAGTAGATTGTTTATCAATGTGATACCACGATAGATTGCCGTAGAATTTATATCCCCTTTCTTAAATACAGGAAAAATTATTCCCCTTCCCCAAGCTTCGGGGTATTCACCGTTCAAAATAAACGATGGTACAGTTTGAGGATGACTTAAATAGTTCACTAGGTAAAGCATCAATTCCTGGCGACTTATTGTTATTTTGTGAAAATACTGATAGCCTAAGTTCCGACATAGAAATTTCAGAATCTAGGAACGTTTCTTCTATAAATGGCTCATTTTCAGTCGTGTCACGACTCTCGTACGCATTACTGCCAAACATTTCTTGAAAATGACCAAAAAAGTCATCAGCGGTCAGTGACTCAGAATTTTGTGACGTTTTCTTATAAATGGTTTTAATATTCTTCCAAAACTTCCTAGGTTGGTTCTTCGCGAGGTTATTTATCCTTCTAACAAAAAACTTATTCCGAGCTTTTTCTTAATCTTATTATATCGTGTTCTCGAACGTACAAAATTCACGCGTGTTGCGTCGGTTTTATGCCTATTATAAGGATTTCTAGCAGACGTAAAATCTCGTTTGCGACCCTACAATCTGCATCAAACCATTTACTATTTTTCTTCGAACGTGCTTTTTGTTTTTTTTTCAAACTTTTGTTCAAATGTAGAGGCGGCGTTTGTGTACATAAAATTTGTAAATCCATTGACTATTCTGTCAACCGGTTGAGTGGACGCGTTATTCAATAAATCTACCAAGGCCTCATAACTATTAATGAGTGACGTATTAAATTCATTGTACTGTCATCTCATACGATTTTTGTAGGTTGATCAGGACTTTCTCCGCTAACAGTTGAATCAAAATTCGATTTGTTTTGCGTTAAGAATTTAAAGGATAGTGGCGAATGGTCGGAAAATTCATTGCAATCGTGAATGCGGAAGTCGGTTATCGGATCAAAACGGCTAATACATAATAAGAGATAGTCGACCCAACTTGTACCCCTTTGGGAGCAAAGCGTGAAACGACCTTTGTCAAACTGGCAGTCTAAGCGTTCGTTGGCTATTAGTTTACCAGACCACAAACACATGTCTATAAGTCTCCGCCACTTAATCGCTGTGTTGTCGTAAAGGAATGCCATTATTATTTACAAAAGGTTTTGATCGAGGTACTTCATATTTAAAAATTCTAATTCAGTTGCAGTCCTACTATTAAAATAACCCGTTACATATACAGTACCTTAGGATTCATATTTAGCAATATCAAAAATCAGCTAATCAAAAAAAGTTCATTGAACGATAAACCTTAGAATCAGTCGGGGGCATATATACATGACATATAAAAGCATCGTTATCTGAAACAAGCAAATCCTTTGAAATTCTTACCCAAATAATACCTTGTTCAAACGTTTCCACTATACTAATATATTTCTGATATTTAGTCTTAAGATAATACAGTTATTCCACCAATAAATCTACCTTTACTGGTGTTTCTTGATTTTAATCCAAATATATGATGTGAAGTATACCCAGATATATCATGGTTCAAAAAGTCTTTATCACTTAACCAAGTTTCGTTAAGCATGAACCGAAGCATTTTGTTATTTGCAAATTAATTAATTTTGACGAAAACAAGACTCTATTTTACGGTGCATGCTGCCTGTTAATTGATTGCCTTTGCTTAAATTGATTGAATACTAGATTTTAAAATTGAATGAAAATATTTTACATGTTATCTAACTTAAGCTTTAATAAGTTCTTTTAAGACGATATGATACTAAATATTACTGGACTTTTTGACACTGAATCAAACTGTTATTAGTACTTGCTTTTTACATGTTTCTGAAGACACTGAAATTAACTTGATATACGCCTTTTTTTCTCTGGTAAATTTTATTCGATTGTGTCTGGTATATGCTTTTTAATAAATTAAATTAATAGTCGGTCAATGTTCCAACTTGTTATTACCACAAATGGATACATTTTTCATATCAGTGAGACAGTACAGCTTGTCATGTAATAATCGCGTTAACATATGTGAGGTCATGCGTTCAATACAAAGGGGCATACTCAGATTTTTTCGAATCCCATATCGGCCTGAAACAAGGTGATCCGAGTTCTCCGATACTGTTCATGCTCTTCGTGAATGACATAACTGCAAACATAAATTCTAATCTTGAAGGAATTTTCACAATAGCAGAACTGCGCTTATTTTTGATTTTATATGCCGATGATCAGGTGCTTTTCTCGATGTCACCAGAATCTCTTCAATCAATGCTTGATGACATTGAACGTTTCTGCACTACCTGGGGCTTAAAACTTAATACAAGTAAGACAACAGTCGTGATATTTGAAAAGGGAAGACATACATATAAACGTTTGTTTATTTATGATACGGAAATTGAGGTTGTAAATGCCTTCAAGTATTTAGGCATATATCTAAATGGAAATTGATCACGAAGCCAAAACTGTTTAGCACAACAGGCCTCGTTTGCATTATATAACCTTTTCCAAGTTTTGGATAACGTGGAATTACCAACATCACGAAAACTAAATCTCTTTGATACACTAGTGGGATCAATACTAAATTTCTGCTCTGAGGTCTGGGGTATGAACTCAGCTAAATATATAGAGCTCGTCCATACGCGATTCTGAAGACGAATTCTTGCAGTCAAGAAATCCACTAACCTTTTGGCAATGTATGATGAACTCGCTCGACTATCATTTTCGGTTATCAGGAAATTTAATATGGTAAACTACTGGTTGACAATTACCCATCGAGATAAATCATCACTTGTTACGAAAGTGTATCTGTTATTGAAAGCCGACGCCGACGCCAATAGGACATATAACGCATATAATGTAAATAAAACTGGGCCTCTAGTAATATATCTATTCTAGTAGAAAGCGGACTTGCAGATATTTGGATGAATCAGTTTATTGTTGATATATTGATAAACAACATATCATATATATATATGTTTATATTCAATCGTGGTAATCTACAATCAATAAGTTTCCGCGTCTAGATATGTATTGCCTATTTAATATGATTTTCGCCTTTAAAATTACCTAGATCTTAAATTGCAGCGAAAATATATTAGAGCATTGACTCAATTTCGAATTTCCTCCCACAAATTGAATGTTGAGCAAGGTAGATACAATAAGATAGCTAGATAAAATAGTCTGTGTAGGCCATGTAGCATGCAAACCGTGGAAACGGAATGTCACTTTTTGTTACTCTGTCATACGATCAAAATATTTGAAACCCTATTTTGCTGATGGCCATCCTTAAAAATGTCTCATGTCGTTAATCTCTTATACATATTTTTCGCTTTAAAGCAACATACTGAGTAAACTACTATACCATGAATAGTAAAAAGCTTATTTACTGTATTGTTCACGTCCATATTTCTCCATAAACGAAAATACCACTGTAATACGGTCCATATAAATATACTGCTGAATTGTAACATGCTTAGTTTATGTTCAATATTAACTCCTTTTTAATAATTTGAAATTATGCTCTCACTTTTCACAATTATCTTTTATTTGCTATAAATTGTGTAAATCAATTTTTATGCAATAAACTATTTGAATTGAAATTGAATTGCTTAAAACGCCCCTAGTCTGCAACGATAGGTATGAACATCTATGAGGCATATATAGCTATTGTGAACAATTTTATAATTTGACGCACAATATCTAGAATTTGAAATAAGTAGTTTTCTTACCTCCAAGATTCAAACTTCCAACTATCGCCAGCAAAGCAAGTAGACTAGTCATTTTGACGATATAATCAGGTTTTCAAAGTTAAGTCTGTAACTTATAGATGTTTGCTGTCAACTGGAAGGCGCACATCCTTATATATACCCTAAATTGTTCCCGTTTCTATAACGCCATGTTTCACAACAATCAGAAACCCTAGAAATGACCCCGTTTCTATGTGTGCTACTATGGGACAACTTCGTAATAGAAAAGACATTAGTGATGACCAAGCTTAATAGAACTGCTACGTCATCGCCACACCAGCCATGTCAATCTTTCCAACCAGCCAATCAGTCACCAGCCAATTAGAAATGATGTCTGCAAATGCAATCATAATATAGGGCGTTGTTATTTTTTTCGTTTCAAAAACAGCATTATTCATTTCCTTTAGCAAAAATATGTAGTTTGAAATATTGTTCAGACGTTTATGCAGTTAGTTAATTTACAATTTGAATATTATAGTCAACAATATTCATATCAAGTAAATAAAATTCCAAAAAGAGTGTAAGGCTAAGAGGTTTCAGGCACACAAATAAAGTACACTTTCACAGTGATATAAAAGGTTTTTCGGTTGAGTTTGTTTCGAAGGACATTATTCCCATAGTTTCGTTAGTTTGTAACATAAATGATAAAATATTATAAAATGGAGATAAATATTTCAACTGATGTTTCTTCCCAATGTATCGAGTATGGATATAAATGAAATAAAGTACTGCTGTTACGTGTGCAGCTGTAAAGGAGTATGAAATTTTATAGTACCTTATAATACACTTACATTTGAAATAAAACGTTGTGGATAGAATGATAGAACTGTGTTCTATTTAACGTAATACAAAATTTGTGTATACATTTCTTTCATACTTTTGTCGCAAACTCACGAAAAGGCGTTGTCAGACAGCGTTTCTGGTTTGTTTGCCTGTGATTGAAATACTGCGCTGTATATACATCACGTGATAGAGCAATGTTAGGAAGCATTGGCATTATAAGCGCTACAAGTAATTTAACATCTTACTTGGTAACATTTTTTTGTATTGAACTTACTGCTGCAATAACTAGCAACACAAATGTCAGTAAGCTTAATCAATTCTCGGTATTAACTATAATTTTGAATATTAGTGATTTGCCAGCCTGTATTTAGTGTCACGTAAAAGCTAAAACAGTACGAAATCCATGGAAAATGTTGCATTTGTATTTACTTAAATACTGTTGCATTTGAAATTGCATAATTAGTTTCATTGTTGTTACCGTTTATTATCAAGAAGGGATGTTTAATGAAATAGGGAATATTTGACAAGATGGCACAAATATAAATACAAATGACTGACAGACGTAATGCCATATTCACATCAATAAACAGGCAGTAAACAGATAAATAAGTGCGAACTGAGGGAAAGAACAATGTAGTTGCTTGTTCCTTATATAGAGTAATCGGTCTCTCAATAAATGGTAAACTGTTTTAAACGTTTTGATGAAAGTATAATATACTATTATATTGTAATAGAAACACGGGTACGTCCTTATATTTAAAGCTCTCTACCTTCATTTATCCGAACTTCATTGATTCAAAGTTTAATTACTTTCCGAAATGGTCATAACTTATTTTGATTGTTTGCGATGATTTTAGCACAATGCATTCTTTATAAATGAGACATACATGTATCTTATTAACATATTGAAATTAAACCCATTCAAACTTTTGCTTTCATATAATGTTATAAAGATTTTAGTTTTGTTGTATGTGTGGTAGTATTCATTTTCTTAGACTCGGAGCCACCGTGTCACAGTGGTTGCGCGTTCGCCTCAGGATCGAGGGGCGCCGGGTTCAATCCCTATCATAGCCGTGTTTGGTAGTGTACTTAGGCAAGACAAAAAAAATTCCGCGTTGTCCCTCTCTATTTGAGGTTGATATCTGGATTGAATTTCGAGAGCAATTTATCTCAATTGTAAGAACATGTTTCGCAATACATATATGAAAAGATAAAAACACAGTCCATGAGATAATTAAATTATTATTTGCCAACAGGTTTCGCTTTCCTGCTCATCAGGGCAAATATTTATATATATATATATATATAGACTCAAAGCTTTACGTCGTTTCTTTTTGAATCATGATGCTCAATTTGAATGTAATATCAACATTTGCGTACAATAAATAAGTTTTCTGTAACTCTTTACTTACATTTTGATACGTTTCATTTCTCGAATTGTGAAGAATTAGCAGTATAAGAGTAATTCGTATTTGAATAAATGACTTTCATTTGGACGGTGAAATGTTCTACTAAAATTAGAGAAATATCTTCAAGAAAACACATAGTCCTTTTTTTCAAAAAGGAAAAAAAAGAAAACTTGCAAAAATGAATTATCTAATTCCAAAAGAGAGACCACACTTTCATACTCCTCAATATTATTTCACTTTGGTCAGGACTGCGAATATGACATTTGTGATTTTTGCTACGTGCAAAACGTGATGTTTTGTTATCAACAACAAAAACATGTAAACATGTTTACGGTGAAATTACCGGTGTGTGCTTATCTGATGACTGATACGTGTCTGGTGACATCTGAACACTCAATCACCCATTAAAATTATGAGATGTGACGGATTTTATTTCAGTCAATCATTTAAACAATTTTGAAGGTATCAAGCTATAACGATTATAAAATTTCCTAAAAAGTTCAATATTAGCTGTGTTTCCAAAAGTAATATAATTTTTTTTATATGTAATATTAGGTTAATAATTTTTGGTCTTGAGCTGTTGTGCGGCAATATAAAAAGTAATTAATTCCCGACTGAATAGGAGCAACACTGTTCATGTAAGAACATGTTATGATGTAGACGTACCTCAATTGTAGCTGAAATGTAATAATGTATTGTCACATACTGAGCCGTCATGATAGAAACGTATTTGTTTAAGTCCCGCTACAGATTTCACATGTGAGAAAGGTGGCAGTTTATGTACATTATGTTTAGTTATAATCCCATGATCATCTTTATTGATGGCGAAATTGACGGACATTTGTACGTAAGATATTCCTAACGTTGTTCTGTAAAGTATCAGTACATAATATAAAGATGACGCACTACAGATTCATATATTGTGGTGCTATCTTCACCAGTATTCATTTTGACAGGAGTAGGAATCAATAATTACTGTCTTTCCTAAAATTACAATGATTTTTAGAACTGTAATATCACTTCAAAAGATCTACATGAATAGTTATATTCCTTATCTGATTTTTACGTTCTTAATCGCGCAATTTGCGGTTGAACTTGTTGATTCTCTGTTTTCAAAAGGTTGTTCAGCTAAAAGGTTAACAGTTGTCTTTGTTTAGCAAGTAATATGTTTAAACATGCAGTCCCTAACATGTTTGGTAAAATCAGCTTTAACTCATCACTCTGTGTGTCTTTTATGTGTTAACGGCGAAAGCGTTGCCTTTGTGTCGGCAGAGAGTGTGTGCCTGTTCATTTTTGCAGATTTCATTAGCCTGTGTCTTGGATATTACCTATACTTTTATCAATTTTTGCAGAGGTTTGTTAAATAAAAAAGATACAACTACATTTTAGATTTTGCATATACATGTGTAGCCGTATGTTTATATATTAAAAACATGAACATGTGTGAATATATGCATTGTAAATACAATCAACGCAAATAAAAGAATAATCCAAACAGTTGATAATAAAAATTGATTATGTCCTCGGTAGACGGCCGAATGATCTATACTAAGCGAAATTTATCAACACTGCCTAATTTTAGCTATCGGTGCACACACTCTATCATGTCTTGCCTTTTTGAAGAACTCTACCAAGTTTGTTAAAATTATGACCCTGGGGTCAAAATTGACCCCGCGGGGGTGGTCACTTAGTTTTGCATAGGAATAAATAGGAAAAACTTAAAAAATATTCTTCTCTGAAACCACAAGGCCTAGAGCTTAGATATTTGGCATGTAGCATTGTCTAGTAGACCTCTACCAAGTTTGTTCA
>JAUMHA010413355.1:0-10660 GCA_032359765.1 Saxidomus gigantea
GAAAGGAGCATAAAAATTTCGTTCTGGCATGTTGGTTCCAAATTAAAACAAAACCACAAAAATGAGTTACCATATATATGAACCGTGAATTAATAAAATATGTAAAAATTTAAAGCCCTTACATGATCTTTGAACAACGCCATTTTAAATCTTCGGAAGTAGTACCAGCCATGATGATTTCCCTCTTCTGAAAGGTCTGCAAACTTTGTTTCAGCTTCGTAGCCAAAAGCCTTAAACACTTTCTTTGGAGTTAACAAAACGCAAGATGGTGTTTTATGAGAGGCTAATGTACCGGCTAACCAGGCTTGATTCGCATATACTTTATCTGGCTCATTTAGTGTAGAATACGCCCAACCACTGTATGTTGTTCCAAGATCTATTGCTGCAACAAACAGACGCTTTTTTGCAGGTGATTTCTTTGACGAAAAAGATGCCATTTCCACGCTACAATGTCAAAGGAGTGGTTCAATTTTGCATACATACACATTTTTATCAACAATCAAAGTATAGATTGTTTTTAGTAATTGATACTAAAGGAAATCACAAAAATGTAATTATAACTCAGTTCATAATACATGTAGCGAATATATTCTCGCTGATGCATGAGAAAATTAATTTCTGATGAGAGATAAAGTTTATTTCATGTACTAGAATGTATGTGCTGCTGGTACATACATGGAACAAAACGTTTGCCAAAGTTACTGCAAAGTATAAAGTATAAATTGCTACATTAATTATTATTCTTCATTCCTAGTCTGTCAGCACATTAACAGTAGATTATTATTCTACAGGCCATCAATAACTAAATAAATGCAAAAGAGGGAACAATTATAATTGTTAAGATTGTTTTCCTCAAATACTCAGCATCGCTCGTCTTAGAAAACAAATTACCAGATTCAAGACAAGTTGAACATAATGGTTAGTCGTACGTTTGTTTTCTGTCGTTGCGTTTGCCAGAAGAGATTCCGTCCATATCGGGCACCTTGTAACGTATTAAAAACCAGGAATGACTTATAACACACATAACGTCGTAATTAGTTCAATCAGTTTTTACTTACATGTAATCTATTGTATATGACATCATAACTTTGTACATATGAAATACGTAAACTTTCAGTAACCAACTAAGTTCTTTCCTAACTTGTAAAGAACCTTAACAAAAGTAACTCTCGGCCCGAGACCAAAAGCTTATACTCTAACTCTAACTCCAACTGTCTACAGTAATACGACACGTTTCTATGAAAAAAAAATAAAGCCGAATAATTCAATTTTCCGATTTAATTTCCTGCTGCTTATCATAATGCACTTTCGTTCTAGCTAGACATTCGTTTATAAAATACTAGTTGAGCTGCAACTTTCTGAACATTCGTTCTAGGTCGCCTGTCGTTTATAAAATAAAATGAATGAAATGTCCGGCTGAGCAAAACGTTAAGCTGAAGATAAGACCGGTAGTTAATCATTCGAAAGACACTATATAAATCTGAATGTCGATTGCCGATGGCCGATGACCGAGCCAGGTCAATACACATACTCCGATAATTAATTATAAAAACAACGCCGCGTGAACAACAGTTTCCACAGTGAGTAAGGACCGTTGTGTTATCTAATTTGTAATAGCCTGTTACCGCTGAAAATGTTCTGTCCCAGGTTCATATACTTTTAGTACTGCAAATATATGTATGCAGTGAAATAACTTTTTAATTTAAATAACATACAAACAAAAGTATGTCTAAAATTAAAGTCGAAACTCTTATCTATATTGATCTACATGATTGTATAAAGCGTAACTTTGAAACAGTTTTTTTTTCGTTATACATAACATGTGATCAAACACAATATATTATTTTGTGTTTGTAGCAAACGTAAACAGTTTAACATTATTAAATAATCAAACTAATAAAATATATAACTAGTTTTACCTAGTATCCCATAACCTCTCTTTGCATGAATACTATACAAACGTAGGTTTTGATGTTCTAAACTTTATCTGCACTTAATACATAGAAATTATCAGTGCAGATAGTAAACTATTTCAATTTAATGTCCTTCCTCTTTCGTTCTTAAACAAAGTCCTACAAAGTATACAAACGTTCGTATGATTAAACAGTTTGTCATCGTATATTATCTATTACTGATCGTAAATGATGTGTTATTCCATGTATTTTATTAATTTGCGGTTAAAGCATTATTATACACTCAAACCTCGTTAACTCTAAATGCACTTGTTTGGCATGACGGGTTCACTCGAAATAATAAGTAAGGCCCGAAATATATCTTTCTACATGTCTTTTAAATATAGATAAAATGCAATAATGTCAACATACGATGACTCGAAAAATGTGATTATTCGACAACAGCTTTTTTAATCCAATTAGTCGAAAGACTGTCTCAATATCTCGAAACTCGTTTTCACACCTCTGCTTAGCTTGTGATTGCGCTTATTTTTTCAGTTCAGGTAATCTTACGACAGCTGATGGTAATTTTATAAATGTTTAATATTTTCAAAATGAGTGTGAACCGCATTAAATTGAGTGATTGAAATGTTGTAACTAATACTGACTGAAAACACAACGAAATCATTATAAGCGTTCATAGTTATGCTGTTTAGATAGGACTATGTATATTTCATCTGCTATCTTATTTATAGTGATAAAAGAGATGTCCGAGTGATCTAGAGAAGGGCCTAGGTTATCTGGAAGGATATCTGAATCGGTAACAGTATCATTTATCTAAGATCCGAGTGATCTACTGAAGGGTCTTGCATACATCACGGACCATGCATGTAATAAAATTATTGTCGGCTGAAAATGTGTTTTCCTTTTACATGGTGCATCTTTTATTTATGTATATATTGTATTTGTTTTGTAATAACCTTAATGAAACTACGCTTTTAATAAATTGTTGTTTTTGCCTTTTACATTGTAATTACGACAACGCCCAAGTCCGTGAATTATTCAAGATAATGACTGATGTGTTTACTCGAAAATGCGCTTACTCGAAATCATATAACAGTCCACTGGTATTTCGAGTCTTTGGATTTTCTAGGCATTCCAAGCACGTCATTTCGTTTTTTAGATCGTCATAGGTTTTAACATATAAGAGTTCTGTGATTTTAAGTAAAACCTATATAACAGTGTGCATGTAATTTAACAGGTGCAATTGATAAAGTGATATTACTTGTGATAACATTTAATTTGTTATATTATATTAAAGGTTTTGTTGACTATAACAATTCTTGTTTTCTTGTATGATTGTGACATGTATGATAGATAAAATATAAATTTAATAAAACAAATTAGAGTGATCATAATATGACTGTATTGGAAATGAGAAGATCCATTATTTAATCAAAGTATGCGATTTCATACCTTCGGGGCATTTTTTGTTTTTGATATCGTCACAAAATAGCTTTATGTACCATTCTTTACTACACAACAACATTTTTTTTCCGCAATAAAATGACACCCATTACAATTAACATATGTTTATGACGCTATATAAATTATTTTGCACGGCAAATAAGCACGCGAACGTGTAGTAGATACGTTGTCTATATATCCGAATTATTATAAGCAGTTAAATTTAAAGCTTGAAATAGTTTTAATGTTAATAGTTTAGTTTCTATAGAAAAGTTTAATGTCAATATGCAAAGCTTTTTAAAACAGTGACCGATATTTTTCGATTTTTTTATATGTTTTGGCAAGCTCGATTAAATGTCGCACATTTCTTACCCTGAACAATGCTCTAAATGCTGTATCAGCTGAAAATTGCATAAGAAAAGTTCGTTTAAATTTATTTGTTACATTTTTCTACTACGATATCCTTCAAGTTTTATTTAAATTCGCAAAAATTGTTCTTATATCAAAAATATGTGTTCAAAACAGGTCGATGCGGCAGACTGGCTTCTCAAACTTTACAATAGCCGTTAAGTTGTTCCTTGTTTGAAATCCTGATGGAGAAAAACGAATATCATGAATGTTTTTGTATTTTCTTAGCTTGACCTGTGTGGTGTTTCAGTCCTACTTTTGGTTTTTTGCATGTTGTAAACAGTCAGAGATATACGTTGCACATCATTGAAAGTAAATTTCTTTCAACTACATTGTATAATTAAAAAATAGGAATGTTTATTACTGTTAAACCTATTTACTGCCACTTTCTTGGAGACTTCTTGAAAATTACAAAGATATTTGAAAACTGGAAAACTTACTTTGAAAAGGCAAAATATAATTTATTGATTATTTTGTTAAACGTAAATTTTCAACACAACATGGTCAAATTCGATGCAGTATATTTTTCCTTCTAGGAAGACGCCCGTTACAATTCAAGATTTAAAAGAAAATTCGATTTGGTCTTTGGACCCTTTAATTCATACATTAAGCAAATATGTTTTGTGCTGTAAAATATGTAACTTAAGACAATGCTAAATGTGTAGTAACTGTTATTTTTTGGACCATCCAGTTAGAGAATGATATATCAATAAGACTCTTTCTGAGTATTTTTTGTTGCTACGACGATGAAAGATAATATACAGTTAAAAAAAGCCCAATAGATAAAAATTACTCTAAGACCTGACAGCTAAGCTGCATAACTTCGTTTCGGTTCAACTTTGGCATGGCAACAATTATAAGCTGCGACGTCGGCTATATCCTGCAAGGTAAAGAACACATAACCTATGAAAAATCCTTGAGTGTTAAGTCGGATTGCTCACGAGGTAATGCATATTCCGTTATACATCCAAGGAGCAAAAATGTTTGTTATGTAGTAGTCAAATTATTTAAAAACAGTCACTGGTACAAACATTTGTTTCAATGAGATCCTGACATCTACACTTGAAATGCTCAGGGTGGGCGGTAATTGTTGTCAGCGGTTATCTATCCACGTCCGTCCGTCAACATCTGCTTCCAGCGACTTCTTCACCCAAACAAGTAGGCGAATTAGGTTAAAGCTTAACAGGAATGGACCTCATCAGGGAATCATTTACTTTTGCATTTGATGAGCATTGTGCATTGATGCATCGTAAATACACTTTTTCTCAAAGACCAACCAGTATAGCAAGGGGAGCGGTGGTGTAGAGGTGCCTGACGTTCATCTTGGATGTTGCGGTTTGATCCCCACTTGGAACCGACCATGGAACATACCAGCTCATATGACACCATAACTAGTTTTTCCAGGAAGCAGACTCGATAGTGATTCGATAAGCTGCAAGCTTTCTTCACAATCGAGCTAAAATTAATAAGTATAAACTAACCATTCTAGCTATTGAAATTAATCAATAGAATACGTATTAAAGGGTTTTGTAGTATGATACGAGCTGAACGTTTATGTAATTCAATAATCTTATTTATACCACCTTTAGAATGAACGCTTTTACCACATACATAACAGAAATAATCATAACAAGGAACAATAATTTGTTATGCAATATTTTCTTCTTATTTTCGTCTTTCATTTGAGCAAAATTTGATGAATTTATAGCGACTAAAATGAACAAAACACTGTTTATGCCTCCATTTCATCTCTTGTTATCCTCAACGTTCGTCCTGTATGTGCACTCACTGCTCCTTTACAAATTGACCTAGAGTCACCAAGCTTCATACAAGTATTTATTGGGATAAGAAGTTATGCACCTGGGTATTATATTGAAACAGCGACTTCAGAATTATAGCTCTAGACTAAGTCAAAATTATGCAATTGATATGGCAAGGGTTTTGGCACCCGCTGCTCCTGTACTAATGGAAACAGAGTCAGTAAACTTCATACATTTTATATGGTTAGTTTGCGGCAAGCACGACTCCTTAAGTAATTGGCATAGGGTTTTGGTAAGAAATATTGTATTGTGAACCTCTATCAAGTTTGTTCAAATCATAATCCCCGGGTAAAAATGGAACCTGCACCGGGCTCATCGTGTTTGACATAGGTTCATATAAGATCTTTAAAAATATTCTTGTCTCAAAGCACAATGCTTAGACCATAGGTGTTTGAGAGATAACATTGCCTTAATGATTAAATAATGACCACCGGTCAAACTCGACCCCGCATCAGGGCTTTTTTATTTTACAATGAGATATATCGGAAAATAATTTTCTCTCAGACCATAAAGCACATACCTTAGCTATTTAACATGTAGCACATCACCGTGTTCCTGTACAATCATATCCCTTGGGTGCAAGTCAGCCCGGACTCTGAGTCACGTGAGCACACCAGGCTAGGAAGAGCAAATTTATGGAAATCTGCTATTGATTTCGACACAATTCTAGTTCAAAATTATATTAGAATGTATAAAACAACCCTACCCTATGCGGGGGCCTTATTTCAGTGGGTATGAATTTCCTATTTAAGGATTGATTTCCTTTAACAGTTTGGTTAAGGACAATAGGAGTGTACATTTTACCTTGCAATCGCTATGTTCTTCTGAGTTTTTATAAAGACGGCCTGCTCCGTTTTGTGCATCATTTTTGAAAGATAATTTTTCCCGCATAAAGTGTTGGTATAAACTTATAAGATGATTATTTGAGTGAAATGAAATAAAATTTTGACAATTGGTTTCAAATATATATTTCTTAAAGGTTTCGTTTATGAGAAAAAAAGAGCCATAACCCTTTCTGAAGGAATCGCAATTCCTTAAAACAGTTTTGGTTTTCCCCATCCCACTCGGGGCCTCATTTTAAAATGGATCGTACTAATCTTACGAATTTCAATAAATTCAAATTGCTTTAGATTCGACTCTGAACGGATGGACAAACGCAGAGCCGCAAGGGCAGCCGGACGGAAAATGCCAAGTTAATGTCCATCCGCAGGGGATAACAAATATCGGGTGCCTGTTGATGAACATTATTTCTCGATATCACAGTCAATCTTCGACGTAAGTAATATCCAACAATATCCCTGATGTCAAAGTAATGTGAAATAGCTATGGACACCAGAGTTACCACAACAATACAATAAAATATGTTGTTTTCAATAGATATTTAATGTGACTATATTGTAAAAAGTATAAATGAAAAATACACCAACAACTCATAGTATTTGGAATCACATAAAACATTGCATATCACAGACAGTGCTTAGAATACTTATGAGGAAAGTTTAACCATTATATTGAACCCCATTTACATACTATCAAAACATTGGTAACTTAAGATAAAACCTATAGTATAGGTAAGTGTTCGTTTTGGGGCATGTACGAAAATAAATGAGTCCGTCGCGGCTCATGCCGCGAGGTCAATTTATTTTAAAAAAGGAACATTAACCTACTTAGTGTTTGAAATTATTTTTGTAAATCAGCAAGCTTCCCCAATTTACTGACTAGGATTATAATTGTTGATTTACCCAAGTTAAAGTGCATCGAATACTGCACTGCGATTGACCAAAAAATAATTTCAAACATTATGAAGATATTGATTAAATGTAACGTTGCATATAAACAATGTGTGAATAACTTTGGATTGCCCATAAAGCCCAAGGGCTTATTTTCAATCGGTTCTTTGCTAAACATATTAACCAAAAATATGTTATATCAAGCTCATGTAAAGTAAAATTGAATTAAAACTTTATTTCTAATCGAGTATCAAAGTGATCTGCATTGACTGACAGGCATTTAAAGTACGAAGTAATACATCTGGATATTGCATTTTATACAACATAATAATATATATTGACCTGCAAAGAATCTATTTGTACATGTATATGTTCTTTTAATGATTCAAAGATCAGATTTGAGTTCCGCGACCAAGCGTAGATACTGGCTTTCAAATTGTTCATGGTGGCCCGTATGTTGTTCACAAGGTCCCGTGCACTGTATGTGGAAGCTACGGTCAGCCTTCAGAGTTAAAGTTACATAATACTCTGTTCGCATCTATATGTATTGTGCATCTCCAACATACCATTGTATTCATGTTTGGATTGTTCAATAGTTGTGAACTCCAACACATAACAATACAGTATACAGTTTCATTTCAACAGGAGCTCTGACTTAAAGACAAATGTTACATAGGCTAAACTTATCAAATGTGTTAGTCGTATTGAATTAGCCACATCTTTGAACTTTAAGAAATAGTTTATTTAAAGAAAATATTTTTTTTCAATGTCACGTATAAATTACACATTTCTAAGACTATTGCCGATGCCTTTATAGAATTATGCCTGGCAATGATATTTCGGCCAAAGTTATGTAAATAATATAAAAAGCACCAAAGGTACTTGTATGAAACACAACAGGCATCGGAATTCAGTCATTGTTGCATCACCAACTCTTGTCATGATTGAGGCACATTGCCAAAACTGGTTAACAGACTTTTGTGGTTACTATTCGAATTGTGTTGACTTTCAATGTCAAAACTATTTTCAAACTGATTTAAGTTCAAACGTTTAAGTTCAAATGTAAAAGAAAAGGTCAACTGACAAGCAGGTCCGTGACCTAGTTGTACGATGGCATCTTTAACTTCTTGAATTATATTGATTTTCAATCGTTTGTTTCTATAGTATCACTTATTCAAAGATCAAAATTGAGTTCTAGTCGGACACCAGTATGCTTATGTTTCGTGCTAAACATAAGTTCTGTACCACCAAACGTAAATATTTCTTCAACAGCATTGTCATCAGCTTTCAAAGTGCAATCCAGTGGAACAACAACTTTACCAATAACTTCACAGCCTGGGTCTGACGTGTACATGGGATTCCTGTCTTTTGACTTAACAATTTTAAGGACTATTTTTTGTTGGAAGTCATCAGCTGCTCTACCAATCCTTGACACTTGATGACCATTTTTTAACTCCTGACCGATTTCAACTGCTTTCCAGAATGTATCTTGGCATAAGGGCCCGGAGTCTGTGTTTAAACGTTTTTCTCTTGAATGTTTCTTAGGGTCAAATGGGGTAGCAATGTCAATCCCGTACGTGTAACGTGCAACTCGTGATGTAACAATTGTTGGATGGCGCCCAAACAATACAGCTCCTTTCAAAACAGCGAGTCCACATTCTTGCGGAATAATGATTATCTTATCAGAAAACTTGTGTTTGAAAGTCTCTTGTACGTATTTGCTTTCGGCGAATCCCCCAACAAGCATGATCGTATCGACATTACGCATTTTCTTTTCGGAAAGGATGCCTTGAACATGCACAATAATCTTATTTACAGGACCTTCGAAAAATTCCTTTATTAAAGACGGATCGACTCTGAGCTTGTCACCTTTCCATTCTAATCTATTATCAAATCTACTTTTCACATCAGCGATAGACTTGCCGTCATGTTCGTAAGCGTCTTTCAGACTTGATGGGATCTTGATAACAACTTTTCCAGCCGAAGTGTTGTGAATAGATCTCTTCTTTGTTTCAAAGTCCCTATGGATGTCAAGCATATCTTCAAATTCCTTTTTCTGATATTCTTTCCATTTGCTTGGTCCAATAATCTCTGCAAGAAGTTGAATGTAATTGCTATCCACTTCAGTTCCTCCCCATGCACCTCCCGTAGCCTCGTGAATCTCCAGTAATGTGTTATTTGGCCTCCTTTCATGTACCGTTATATCTGCAGTTCCACCTAAATGTTCAACGTGAGAACGTGAATTTCAAAGTTAGAACTTTATTGCAGTTTCAGTGACATGACTCAAATAATATCATAATAAATCCTATTAAATATTAAATCCTATTAAATCATAATAAAGCATTCATGTTAATTGTATAACAATTTATTTGTGTTTCACTGAGGTACCGACGACCTACTATAATCGGAAGAAGAAGTACAAATATTGTTTGAAATTAAACAATACCTCGGTGACTGTTTTTACGTGTTACTGATAATAGTTACTGTGTTACATAAACGATTCCACATTATGTACACATATCTGAAGGTTTTAGAATACTGATTGAAAAGGTTTGTTAACCGCCATAGTTTCGACAGGAAGCCTGTGATAAAACTACTACACATGATATTTAATTGCCTTACTTACCACCCAAGTCAACTATCATGTACTGAGTACCAACACCCGAAATCCCGAGTTTGGCTGTATCACTGTCGCGCTGAATCTCTGTACTTATTCCTTGGCACCAGATTGAAGCCGCTTCTGGTTCGAGTGCGATGGTTAGTTGATCGGCCGATATTCCAGCCTTTTTTTAAACAAAATTAGTTTGATGAAAAAGTATAGCATATAAAAAAAATACGAAAACTAACAAAATTGCAAGCACAATTTGCAAAGTACATGAAGGTCAGTCGGAAAGTTTTAAAAGCTTATGAATAATACTGTTATTTTACAGACAAAAAATATATGTTCAGGAAATGTTTAAATACTGTCTGTACATGTTAAAGGCCAATTACCACTATGGATGTTAAAATATTCGTAGCTTTGATACTATCAAGACCGATGCCAGCGGCAAAATTGAGTTTCCAAAAACATTTCGTCACCTTGGAGCAAAAAGTCATGTAACTGACGTTTTTTGCTAAAATCCCTTTTTTGCATTTTTAGGTTACAAATATCAATTTTCATCAGTCAGTAAAATTTGGAAGCTGTTTTTGGATGAAAAATACCTTTTTTGCCCAAAAAAAATGAAAAGACGTAACTGAACTTCAAATTTTGTTGGCGCAAAAACTACGGTAAGTGCACTTACTTGAGTTTTTGCACTGAAGATCTTTGAATTTGCAATAAATCCTTTGGTGCAAAAAGTATTGT
>JAUMHA010413366.1:0-10659 GCA_032359765.1 Saxidomus gigantea
TGTAAACGTTCCTCGCGAAAACTAATTATCTGTGCTCACTTTCGCCCCAATATCCGGTGGTCGTTCATCCGCAGTGCATGTTGTCTCTTCACAAAAAGATGTTTTCTGAAAGCGTTTTTTTCTTCCCGGAGTATCATTTAAAATGCTGCGGTTTTCATAACACGTACTTCTGATTTAAAAAGCAACGTTAGGAATGTTTTTTTTAACAAACAACAATCGCTTTTACAGGTACGATATCTATCTTAAGTACTTTTAAGTTCTATAAGTATTGAAACACCCAAAATGGCCATGGCCCCATTAACGCGTAGACAACAAAGTGTTTTTAAACCAGACACAGACTATATTGCGAACGCTTAGTGATCTTAAATGCAAACGTACGTTTATAGCGCGAAATAGCTTAGTTTATTTATACAAGAATAATGTACTCATAAAATATAGTGTAACTCACAAGAATTTACAAGTTTTGATGAAAAAAATCTGTCATTGAATATTGTTTTGTAGGACGTAATTTTCTCAAAACTTATTGCAAATATTACCGATATATGTTTTGTTCAATAAAAATGAATTAAGCATACAATAAGTGAATATAAATGATAAACTGCTCTTACCAAATAGAAATGTTAGCAAAGAAGACAAAGCACAAAATATAAAATCCAGCCATATTTGACACTAAATTTTAAAAGAAAATAGTGCGTGACGGTATGTCTAACATGTCTACAGTACTAAACGAAATGTGATGTGATCAGCTTGCCCAATGATTGACGAGACGTACATAAACTGATTTTCATATAGATATTACATGCATTTTTTAATTGTAGGAATTACATCTGTGTAGACGATGATGATTTATGGCAGATTATTTAGTTTGACGTATACAAAGGTAAGATTAGAATTTTACATTACATCTCGTAATACAAAGTTATGAATTCGTCTTTTATATACAGAAATTATGAAGAATATAATAAAAATTAATCTAAAAGAAGAAGGATGCTTTTAGAACAACAATGACTGTTACAATGCTAGTATTGGAAGATATAATTGGCATCTCCACGATCGCAAGTTGCTATGCAACGTTTATAAATTATGCCGGGACAAGAATATTATATAGAGATTGAACACATATTCAGAAGATGTCAACGAGTTTCAAATACGTCATATAGAGGGACAGGTTATGCTGTAAGATTAAAAGTTTTATGTTATTATATGCTTATCATAATAATATATAAATTAACAATATTCAAATGCTACTTACTGTTCTGTCATTTTATCAAGGTTTTTTTTAACCGGTGTCAAATTATTCCTATCTGTAATGTTTTGGCATCTACACATATTAAATATAATTCTTTAATAAAACCAAAGCTATGAACAATATTCAAATATCATCAATAATTTAGCCTCTGCCATACTGTTTAATTATGTTTAAATCAATGAAACTGTAAACAAATGGATGTCCAATATCCTGAATAAAATTTACTTTATGCAGATAACGATGTGTGTAAAATTTGAATATTTAAAAGTGTCAACAGTCAGATAGTTAAACTACCTGCGTACTTTAAAATGTTTTAGAAAAATATTAACTACATTGTTGCTTTTGAAATATGGAGGTTCAAGTTAAAAAAGTGTCATATAAAAAATGTATTGATGATTTTTCCGATGTTTTAAGCGAAACATAACGTGGTGAACAGTGTTGAATATTTAAACCTTTTATTCATTTATTATAAACAGAACTACGAAGCATGTGATATGGCTTTTGTTAGAAATATTAAATAGCATATTAATTATCTACCAACACAATGTTTTTCCTGGTGACCAACATTTTTTTTGATCTCATATATAAAATGCTACTTTAAAAAAGTGCAGGTACTATAATTTGGAAAACATATGGACCGACCGTTTTTATTCATTTGAAACTCTTAAGTGCATGTATCAAAATGAGTCATGATAAATAAGATTGACAGTTCAATGTTTTTGAGCCAACGATTGATAAACTCATTTTAAGGAGGAGAGAGAGAGAGAGAGAGAGAGAGAGAGAGAGAGAGAGAGAGAGAGAGAGAAGAGAGGGGAGGGGGGTCACTGGTGAGGTTTGTACTGATATTATATTCTATAGTTTTTAATGAACTGGAAAAATCAAGTATGCAGTAATAAATATACGCACAAACGTAATATTGTACCGCAAAAAGATTGAACTTTTTTCAAAAAATTATTTTAACCTTTCATTTTGTGAGTAAATTGACAAATCGTGTCATTCGCCAAAATGGGGGAACATGTAGGGGTACACAAATAGTCAACTGTTTAAGATATTCAATAACTCAAACTTAATCTACAAAGAGATGTGTCAGGATATAAAACACATTAAAACAATTTCCTGTTACAGTTTTTTATGAAAACCCATGTTTTCATATCTTATAGCTCGTCGAAATAAAACATAACATGAACACATTTTCAGGTTAATTGAATTTCTGTCCTACATGCACATCGACCCTCATTTTTTTCTCGTTCGATAACAAAGGTCTTATTCATATTGTAAGCAAAATATCTCAAAAACCGTGTTATTCCTTCATCATTAATAAAATACTTAACAAAAATTGAAAAAATTGAATTTTAATAGAAATGTACTGATAAAGAACATACTATTTTTTCAGATGATGTTTGAATTACCACTTTACCTAATTTTTCATACTAAAGTATGACGTATTATATTAGAAAAGATGAAAAATTTACACCAATTCAGAAAATACACAACAGACATAAAGGTTTCTGCTACCTGAATTCTAGCTAACCTCTCTTTGATTGCGTATCAATAAAGATTAATATTACGAAGAAGTTAAGTCAGTAATTAACTAGTGATATGTGAGCCTCTTTAAAAAATAGGGTCAATAAAATGTCTTGTTATTTTCAGCAGTGACCCCTGCTAATCATTATGATGATTTCAGGGTGTATTTGATTATAATGTCACGACAGTAAAAGGATGTGCATGTATTGACATGTTAAAGTAATTTGATATTTCTTTCATATTTTCATTTAAACACATTTTCAGGTTATAATATTTAATTATGATAGTACATGAATGAATATTTATGTAATCTTATTTAACCACGATACAAAGAATGTTTTAGACTGAACAATTTGACCGAATTACTTATATAGCAATAAATGCATTATTTAATGGTATTATAGGTATTAAAAACATTTTCATTTTCATATGACTTCACGTTATTCAGTCGACTTGACTTATGATCCCTTGCCTGCGGCCAGGGATATTCTTTTGGCGTTGTACCGTCCGTCCGGAGTCATAACTGAGGAACCAATCGATAGAATTTCATGAAACTTTAAACAAGTACATTTTGTATACTACAACGTCATGCCATGACGCATGCGTAACATTCGTCAGGATTGCCTTAGTATCACCAGATGTTTTTTCATTCAATTGTTTTATATATTTTAAATTATATTTAATATAAAAACATTAAGAAACCGGTTGTCAAACTTTAGTTGTAATTGAATCACATAAACTAATGATCACTCCTAAGCTTCTAATCTAATGATCAAGCCTCTACGCCCCTGCTATGACAGAAGGTTACACATCACCTTCCTACCTTTCAATAACCACACACTAATGGAACAATGCATAAAACGCAACAAAACATGTTGGGTATGAATGTTACCCCAATCTGAAAGCATTGTTACAAAATTGAAGAAAAGTATATTTCTATAAAATGTAATGGCCAGTTTCGTTTCGTAGTCATACACACAATCATTTGTTTTATAGATTATCTAAGAGTTTGAAAAGTACTTTCCAAAATATATAAGTTAACATACTTTCTAAACATGACAAAAAATTGCCTTTCTTTTGTACTCAATTACTGATGTATCTTCACGAAAAGATGTTTTCTTGAAGCCTTATTTATTTCCCGCAGTATCATTAAAAATGCATTGTTTTACATAACAAGAACTAAAGATTCAAACGGTAGGACTTTTTTTCTAGTTGGCTAATGCTCGGAAATTGGTAACCTTTCAAACGTCAATGAATTGACAAATAGGATATATAACATCTTTCGGTTTAAACATTTAGCCTTTAAAGGTCCATTACTAACACCAAATCGAATTTTTTTTTAAATCTGGAATTGTAAAAGGGAAAAACAGTTTTAAACTGGATTCTAAAAGTTTACAATAGCCGTTGAGTATTTCCTTGTTTGCAATATTGCTGTAGCAAAAAGAGTGAATTTTTGTGTATTTCCTTCAATTGACCTGGGTGGTCTTTTTGTCCTACTTTCGCTTTATTGAATGTTGTAAACAGCCAGACATGTACTTTGCACATCATTGGAAGTAAAGTTCTTCAATTATAATTCAAAATAGGTATGCTTACTTATATACAACCTATTTACAGCCTCTCTCTGGGGAATTTCTGGAAAATTACAAAGACGTTTGAAAACTGGAAACCTACTTTCGTTTTTGAAAAGACAAAATAGTTTATTAATTCTTTTGTTTAACTCAAATTTTCAACACAATATGGTCACATTAATTGCAGTATGTCATATTTTTCCTTCTGAGAAGACGCCCGTTACGATTCCAGATTTAAAAGAAAATTCGATTTAGTGTTAGTAATAGACCTTTAAGGCACCCTTTAATTGGATAATACCGCATGAAAAAGGGTAAAAAATATACTCTTGTGTCTTCAGTCTTTCGTGAATGGTTTTATAAACTTAGTCCGTGAAAAGTTCATATCTATCAATATATTTTGTTGTTACCTCCCAACTTATGCCAATCTGAGTGTAGATTATAGTAATTATACTTTCTTGACCATGAATAACGGTCAATATTTCTAGTAATATACATTGTATTTGATAAGAAAAACAAGGATTAAGTTTGTTTTCCTAGTATACACGGTACTATCTTAAGGAATGAGGGAGCGAACATTTATCCTGCTAAATTTCTAATAATGACGTGTCCATCTTAAGTTTCAATATATTGTTTAAATTTGTGATAAGTGATTAGAGAACTTATATTAACTGAATAGCAAACATTGCCGATCATGAAAAGATTGCGAAGACTTGCATACTGATCATAATATGCGCTGTTTGCAAAGGTAGATGCAAGTATGGTATAGGTATAAAAAGCATGTTAAAATCTTGACCTCGCTTCGTCTTTTCAATCGTTTACTGCTTAAATATAATATTGCTATGAAATCCAGCTACCCATCTCTTTCGCGCCGATCAATTTTTTAAAAGATATTTCTTGTTTGAACAAAAAACAATCAATTTCGCCGGTACGACATATGACTTGGAATTTTTAGTTCTATGAGTAATTGATACACCTAAAATGACCATATCCCCATTGACGCGTAGAGAACATAGTGTTTATAAGACAGACAAAGAAAGCCACCTTTGCACTATATTGAGAACGCTTAAAGTGATTTTAAATGCAAACGTACGTTTATAGCTGATATATCTAAGTTTTATGCATTATGGTGACAACGACGTGTGATACATGTCTATCTTGACTCAACAACACTTCTAAACTGGTTTCAACAATGCATAATCTATTGTTATTATTGTTGATTTTTTTTTATGTTTTCATAAAGACTCAGAGTAGGTGCATGCGAAGGTGTAAAAGTTGCAGATAGGCAACACGTCGATTATGTTCACTTACCATACAAAACATCATTGCGTCAACAAGATTGTTATTTTATACTCCAAATGCGGAGATTCATACGTAGGTAAGAAGTGTAGGAATTGTTAAAGTAGATGAGTAAAGTATCTTTAAACTTTTGTTTTCAGGAAAATTTTGTCTGGAAACGACTTTAAAGAATATGAAATAGGGCCAAGCAATGTAAAGATTGACTTAAAAATGTAAACAATCTGGTAACTATTTCCTGCCACCAAACATGTACATAATCCTGATATACCGCTCCAGCCAGACGTGTTCCATTCCTTCTAGAATAGTTTATGTTCATATTCATATTCTTCTGTGGTTCTGTAATGTTGTCATCATTATCGTGTAAATTATAATTGACAGGACAGCTAATGCTAGAACTCGTATCACTTTTGATATTTAAAGCGTTGTGTGAATAAACACTGTACCAGTGCTATTTGATTGGTCATTTATACTACATGTATGTTTCTCATTAATGAACGCGAAAATATTTCTAAGCAGCATCAAGAAAATAATTACATGTAATACAGTGTACGACATTATCATCAATACAATGTAAAACTTTATCATCAATACAATGTACGCCTTTGTCATAAACACAATGTACGACTTTATCATCGTTATGAACAAGTCTGGTGTCTACTTATCTAAGAATGATGTAACAAACGTTCAAGAATAAATAATCTCTTTACTTATATTTGCTTACTTAAATAAGTTTTAATAGCAGTTAATGTAACTATTTTTGTGTTTGTGTGTGTCTCATTTCATACTTATATTATTTGCTTCGTATTACAAACTAATGATACCTGTACAGACCCCCGAAGATTAACACTTATTAAGAGAAATAAGCAGGTTCATTATGTTTTGCTTTCATGTGTAAATACTTTGTTTTTACCTGAAATCGCTACCTAGACACAAAGTTCATCTGATTCTTTTGGAGAAAAAGATCTGTGTTTTGTGTAGTAAGCCCCTATAGATGACATTATAATATTTGATATTTAGTATCTAGAGACTCGGGTGTCTTTCTAACAGTTTACGTACCTTCTAAACTTGGTAGAAATCACATAAATAGTCAGTGGTCTTTACGTTATAGATTTATAGACCTTAAATCAGTTTAGTTAGTATCCATCTTGTTAAATCGATAATGACATCTGTACTAAATTGGTATCTCATGGAACTGTATCAGATTCGTGTGTAACTAAATAAGATTGAAATGCATATTAACCAGTTTCAATCATATTTGTTCGCGGCCAGTGACTTCATGTAAAAGCATTCTACATTTTTCATATAGATAGTCACAAGTTTTAGGGCCACTAACAACACGACATCCAGTGTTAGGAACGTGGCTTCATCATGCGGAGAAAGCGAAAACAAAAGGTGAAATACTAACTGCTAGATACTCTGTCTTCTATTATTAAAATAGATTTTTTGCTCCACTTGGCAATAGCAACAAACGGTTACATGGCATATATATAAGAAACACCAAAGTGCAAGATCTGTTTGCAACAGGTATCTTACCTTGGGCCTAATGGCGACATAAAATGTTGCTGCTTTTCACCCATTCCTGCTTTTATCTATCAGGGGATCATTTTAAAGGTGTGGTTTGGTAAGATATAGTTTATGTGAACAGGCCACTAAATATGTCTTGATATAGTGTCATACTATGATGAAAAACAAATGTACCTTTGTCTAGTTTGTGGATGATTAAGCCGCAACTGCAGTGGTGAATAAAACAAGTTATGTATACTACCGTGGCAACTGGAAATGTTGGTGCGCCTTTTTAATTGCAGATTTGTGACTATCAAGATATTATGTCTAGAGACAATGCGAGTAGGTTTGTAAGTATTTGTGAAAGGATTTCCGGAAAAAGAATGATGTAAGATGGAGTAATGTGAGTAGTTACCGCATTTGGTTGAGGTATTATGCCTAGTTTGGTGATCATTATACGAACAATAAGTTACATGTAAAGAGCGGACAATTTGTATACTTTTACCTCACAAATGATCCCATTATACATGTCGCTTTTAGGGAAAGGCGTTTAAAAAGACTGTTTTAGCGGCTGAAAGAAGTGTTTTTGTGGAATGTTATTTTTTACTTTCAGGAAAACAATGATGTCTGTAAACAAGGAAAAGAAGAACAAGAGATAGTACCGAATATGTCTGACATCGTACCTGCATGGGGGAGACCTGTTCATTCCAGGGTATAATAACCTAATCATAGTCTCAGTAATGCCTAGTTTATAACATTAAGTAAAACGCACAGAAGGGCAAATATGCATTGATCAATTTAAACCATAAACAGTTGAAATATTCGCCATTTATTGTGTCTTTAAATGTGTTATAAGTTATTTTATGTATACACACGTGGTTAATATCACCTTAGACAATTGTTTTATACTTTTAATAGCGGTATAGTTGATTTAAATAGTAGCCAGCTGTAAATAATTGGTAGGAACATATACCATTATTAGCAAGGACTGCTCAATACATATATTGCGTTAGTTGTGTAGTACCATAAGGATCAGGATTCAGCTATAATTTGTATAGCTACATGTAGTGACAGTTTAATTCCGATGTATTTTGATAGAACATTTCGTTGCGCAGTTACATTATGTATATTCTCAAATTTCTTTGCAGCTTTCTAATGAATTGCCTGAGGTTCAACAGATATAGATCAAACAGACAAAGACAACTTCTGTTAGCATTGGTGATTTATGTTTAACACTAACATTTGTTTTTTATGGATTATGTTCATTGTAGTTAATCATATAAAAGTTATCATGATTTTGCAAACAGAATTTCGTCATTCCATATTCATGTTATTTTTTGCTTGTAACTGTCTGGCATGTTAGTTAAATGTATCACAACTTTGTTATTCCGTATTTTATCATAACATTAAATGTCCGATTATTCTAATGCGCTGTGTTGTAGATAGAAGTTGCATTTTATATGGCCCTTGTCTATGTGTCTTATCTGGTGTATTGTTTGATTTACCTATAAATAAAAATATCTTGTTAAATGCCATTTAATTCGGTTCACGAAACTGTACTAAAAAGTAAATGTTCTTGAAATGTGATGAACATGAATGTTTGCTTCACCAAAATCTAGCAGCATGGTTTTAACCTAGCCTGAACTGTGACGATTCAGTCCGTGTATTAACGCACTTTCAAATAACGTCTACCGTGAACTAATTAATGTACAAAGTCATTAGAAACTTCATTGTTTGGTGCATTTCGGATAAAAGGCAGAGAAACTGTTCTTTTCCAAAACAAAACGGCATTTAAAGACAATAGAGTTTTTGCCATAGCAAAATGCGGAACACTTTTGATGAGTTTTCATTCTGGTGGAAGATACACCTAATGATACCCAGCCTCAAATCACAAGCTTAACATTAGGTATTCGCATCAGCAAGATAAACAGTCGAGCGCTGATCCTACGGGACCACTTCTTCTCAGAAGCCAGTTTTAGCTTTTCAAATTCTTTACTCAACATTTTCGGCGCTAGACAACGGATAAATACCAATCTATTCGTTAAACACAGGTACTATTAATACGAAGATTTCGTGAAACACGACATATTGTTTTACAGGAGAATTAATTTAGTCCTGGAGACTTAACGCAGATATAACGACATAAGCTGCTACAGTGTACACTACGCTGTTACAAGTGGCGGTACCATGGCTTCGCGGATTTTAAAAATAGTTTAACCATTTTTCTACACAAAAAATAGTGAAAAGGGATCAACCTTTACCATTTCTAGTGATTTGCGGGGCAGTTATAATTTTTATATTACGCAAAACGTATATCCTACCGTTACATGTAACTGTCGCTTTTTTAACTATCGAACGTGCTTTTTCTCATAAACATGTTACAACTGTTCATCTTGACGAAAAACGCACTCACATAATTAATATTATCAAGTAACTACTTCAGTTGGCTTGATATTTTTTCTTTTGAAGAAAATTACTTTTAGTAGACTAAACTATGATCACGTGACTGAACCATGATCACATAACGCACATTTTGTGTTTAAAAGGAAAACAGACTCTTATGACAACCGTTTACATTTACATGATCAAGAAGTCAAGGAAATTCAAGGAATTAACAAATAATTTTAAAATGGCAAAGTGAAATGAAAACGCCAGAGCAAAGTTTGTCTTTAACCATTTATCTAATTAAGAGTCTTATCTCAAATAAATATGTATATGCAACGCTCTTTAAGTAAAATTTTGATTTCCAAGGTACTGAATTCGCTGGTAAAGGCTTGGTAATAAAAGACGAAACTAAAGAGTCTTATAGATATTTACTAACATTATGATACTGTCCACACAAGCATTTGAAATAATAGTTTGTTTGACCAATTTGCATAATGCATTTGAAATAAAGAACTTATTATTCATTGATAATCTTAATAGATGTAGTTACTAATAAAATTTCAATAATAATTGTGATTTTCTTAACTGCAGCCGTTATCTTTCTTGTAAATAAACGTCTTTATTATGGAGTTGTTGTTTTTTGTTCATCTGAAATCCAGAAAGAATTTTCTGAATGGCACAGACAAGTCTCAATAATGGTAAAACGCAACAATAACAACATGACTCATCCGGAAAAGGTTTTACTTCAAGGGTATTTAGGTAAATTCCCTTGTTAAAAGTACAAACTGGACATAAACTGTCCGAAATGGGCCAATGAAAAAAGAGACTCATCTTTATGTTACTTGGTCTTACATGTACTTGACCTTTCTGGAGTTGTTACGATCTATAATCTGATATTCATTAATTTGTTGACAACAACATTGCATTATGTTTTCGGTGTGTAAATATGTTAAACCTGATTACTTTCAAGTTGATGGCTTGACTGAGGTTATGACTGAACATGCATGTATGAGAACAGAAGCTGACTAAATACTTTTTAGCTAGTGTCATAAATACAAAACAAGAGCACCGCAAAGCGGGGCAATATACGCCCGAAGTGTTGTATCAGAGAATGGGAGCAAAATTTAGGCTGTT